>SNQJ01S0065463.1:89376-128613 GCA_010110895.2 Picea sitchensis | reverse complement strand
GAGTTGTGCTCCAAGTGGGCATTCCCAATTCCTCCCTGTTTAGATCTAGAAGTGTCCCGACTTCCATGAGAAGGTGAGGAAACTTGTTGTGCAATACTTTATGTGTGATCCACTTTGCACGACCTAGATTTTTTCCTTGGTGGGATACCAGATACGAAGTGTATGCCCGATGCCTTGTAGAGCAGGTCCGGGTGTCCAGTAGAGTATCTTTAGCCAATGGGAGTTGGAAATCCAGAATGTTGTCCACTAGATGAGTAATGGTGACTGGTTCCTCCAAGAGGGGAGGCTCAAACAACTTCAAGTGATTTACATTAATAACATTGTGGATTCCCAGTTGTGGTGGCAGATCCAACCTATAAGAATTTCCTCCAATCTTGTCAAGGATGGTATACGGGCCATATCTTATTGGTAGAAGCTTGTGACGGTGGCCTTTGAAGCGCTTCTTATCCAAGTGTAACTAGACTTGATCCCCTAGTTGAAAGGACATGAAGGTCCTTTGTTTGTCATGGCGCTGCTTGGCATGCTCTTGAGATGCTTTAAGTGTTGTTGTTACTGCAGTGTGGTGTTGTGCAATTTGTTGGAGAAAACATTGTGCTGAGAGTTGTTCCTACTGTTGATGGAAGGTACCTTGAGGAGCCCAAGTGAGTGGGAGCTCGGTTGGAGATGCTGGTTGGAACCCCAAGAAGAATTAAAAAGGTGAAAACCTTGTAGAAGAATGTGTTTCCTTGTTGTAGCTATGTTGTAGAATGTGCAAGTAATTGTCCCATTGTTTACTGCACCCAAAGTGAGTTTGGAGAGCATGAACCAAGAACCTATTGACAACATCTGTTTGGCCATCCATTTGAGGATGGAATTCAATAGAAAACTTGAGGTGGCACCCCAATAGCACCCATATTGTCTTCCAAAATGTGACGAGGAAGCAAGAATCTCTGTCTGAGATGATAGTTCTTGGGAGGCCAAAATGGGGCCATACATGTCGGAAGCAGAGTTCCATTGTTTGTACTATTGTAGTAGTCTTTGCGCATGGGATGAAAAGTGTCATTTTGATGAAGCAAGATACCACTACCCAAATTGCATCGTGTTTGTTTTGGGTTGTTGGAAGTCCACTGAGGAAGTCCATTGAGATTGACTCCCAAGGCCGAGAAGGAAGAGGCAGTGGCTGATATAACCCATGCTTCCAGTTGGATGGCTTGGATTGTGAGCATAATGCACGGGCTCTGATAAAATTTTCAACTTGAGGTTGCATGGAAGGCCAATGGAAATGGCGTTGCGGATATTGGATGGTCTTTGTGGTACCGAAGTGGCCCCCATAGGCTGAAGCATGCACCTCCAAGATGAACAAGAGGCGGTCCTCTGAGTGTGGAAAACATACAAAATTCAACTTATAGAGCCATCCATCCCGAATAGTGTAGTTTAGGAAGGGCGTCTGATTGATCACTGTGGGAGTTTGCAATGCCACACAAATCTCTTGAAAGTCAATAGAATATTGATCCTTCCATGTGTCATAGGTAGCACAACGCACTTCTAGGATTGAGAGAACTGGAGTGGGAGGTCGTCTTAGAAAATCATCCATCTTATTAGAAGTGAATTTCTTATATTTGATGACCAAGTGAAATTGTTGAATATAGGAGGCCCATTTAAGGTGCCTTTGTTCCTGAATCTTCGACTGAGAGTTGATGAAAATCAAAGAGTGGTGGTATGTATGCATAATTGTTTCTTTACCCAGAAAATAATGCCTCCATTTCTTGAGGGCTTGAACCAGACTGTAAAACTCCTTGTCATAGATGCTATAATTTTTCTTTTCCTTGGACAGGGTTTCAGAGTGGTAAGCAATGTGGGGTCCTCCCTATTTAAGTATGGAACCAATAGCATATTGTGAGGCATAAAAATCAATCTCAAAGGGTTGGGAGAGATCCGGTATGCGTAAGACAAGGGATGAGTAGAGGGCTTCTTTGAGCTAAGCAAAGTGACTAGTTTCTTCTTTAGTCCAGATAAATGTAGAAGAATTATTTGAGAGCTGATGCAAAGGATGAGGCAGTTGTGAAAAATAGGGAATGAACTTACGATAGAAATTGATGCCACCCAGAAATCTTTTGAGCTCCCTAGCTGAAGAAGGTAGTGGTCACTGCTTCAATGCTTGGATGCGGGTTGGATCTGGTTGAATACCCTCTGAGCTGACCACAAAGTCGATATAGGGAACTGAACTCTGACCAAAATATGGCTTCTTCTCTTTGACTTGTAAATTGTGTTCTTAGAGGATTTGGAGAACTTGTCAAACATGTTGCATGTGAGTGTCCCATGTCTGGATGAAGATGAGAATGTCATCTAAGTAGATGACCACAAATCGACCCAAATGTGACCTGAAGATGTCATTGATTAGCCTCATGAAAGTGGATGTGGCATTGGTGAGGCCAAAGGGCATAACTTTCCACTCAAAAGGACCAAATTTGGTTTTGAAAGTTGTTTTCCAAACATCATCTAGGTTCATTCGAACCTGATGGTAGTCAACTGTTAAATCCAATTTATAAACCACTTAGCTCCTTGGAGGGTGTCGAGTAACTCCTCAATCTGGGGCAGGGGGTAACAGTTTTTTACTGTGGCTTTTTTCAAGGCCCAGTAATCGGTGACAAGGCACATTTATGAAGTATCTATTTTGGGGATGACAAATGCAGAAGAAGAATAGGAAGACGATGATGGTTGGATGTGGCTAGAGTTGATGAGGTTGGTCAATTTTCTTTCCATTTCCTCTATTTCTATTGGGGCCAATCGGTATGTAGGGGAATTAGGTAATGAAAATGCAGGGATGAGGTGAATAGAATGGTCAATGTGTCGAGAGGGGAGGAGTCCCGTTGGAGATTGAAAAACATATGAAAATTCTTGGAGGAGGGGAGTCATTGTTTCAGGAATAGGGTGAGTGGTATTGTTTGGTGTTATTGGGCACACCAAACAGAGAGAGACACATTGGTTTAAATGTACATTTGGGATTTGTTCTTTGGTAGAAGGGAGTTGGGGTGTTGCTATGGTTAAGAGATAAGTGTGCCCTTCTTTGGTAAGTTTGTAATGTTGGGATTTGGCCATATAGATAACATTTCTTTGGGTTTGGTATGGGATACCTAGAAACAAATCCAAACAATCCAAGGGGGAGACATCACAAAGGACAATATCTTTGAATTTGCCTATGGAAAAAGTGACCAGACAGCGCAGAGAAACTAAGAGGCGGGGGCCATCCTTCTGGAGCCATCCGATCTGATAAGTTTGTGGGTGGGGATTAGTAACCAGATTAAGGCAGTTGCCAAGGTCTTGAGTCACCAAATTATTCTGGCTTCCATTGTCCATAATTAGTAAAGCCAAGGAGTTTTTAATTTGGCATTTATGAGTGAAGAGAGGTTGGGTGGAGGAGTTTGAATCTTCATGGGTCATTAGGATCAGTGAGGGATCCACTTTTGTGGGATGATCCAGGGGAACTTCTTCGGTATCTTCCACTTGCGGGGGAGCAGTGAGCTCAGTCAGTAGGGTTTTGTTGGTCTTTATATTTTTGAGGGTTAGACAATCTGATGAATTGTGTGAGGTAGTCTTGTGGAATGAGCACTAGGATGTTCTTGTATTTGTATTGGGTAGGGTATTTTGAGCCCGGGGAGGTGGAAAGCGGGCTGAAGGATTGGAGATGTATGGTTGAGAGGTAGAGGGGTTGGTGTAGGGGTGAGACTGAGGAGTATGACCCCTAGGAGAAACTTTCCTTTCTATAGCCAAATCTCTCTGATATGCTTTATCTAAAGTTGGATTTTCAAACAAATCTACTTCTTGACGGAGCTGAATCAATAAACCAACAAAAAATTTTAATATGAGTACCTCTTCCGGATCTGGAATATGCAGTAAGAGGCACGACTTACAGAAGAAGTCTATGTAGCCTTGCACTCCTTGTGAAGCGAGTTGTCGGAGCTGGTGCCATTTGATCCTCAAATATTTCACATAACCAGGTCTGTAGAAGAGGTTTCTCAATGCCTTAGAAAGTTGAGCCCAAGTTATGATGGTTTTGGAAGTAGAGGATTTTGGAGCATCCCCATTCTCTATCACGAATGTGGTCTTCTCTTGCTCTATATCCCACCAGGATTGTGTAAGTCCTTCTAATTGCAAGGCTGCAATCTGGAGATTTCTCTCCTTGGTAAGGCCTGGAAATGTATTAAAATAGGTGGAGAGGCTATGGATCCAGGAATCCACAACTTCTCCATTGGTTTGACCAACAAATTTGGGTAGTTGGATTCGAGTGTCCAACCAGAAGGGGTCTGGATTGTTTTGTTGTTGCATTCTGAGAAAATCATTGAGGACGGAGGCAAAATCTTGGACGGGATTTGAAGTGTTGGAATCTGAGTATACTTCCAAGGGATATTTTCATGGAGGCATTGTGAACAGAGGGCGCAAAACAGAGGGTCAGGCTCTATTGTGTGAACAGAGGGCGCAAAACCCTAGAGCAATGGAGTTGAACTAGTCTAGAGGGAGAGATCTGTATTGTTTTAGATCTGTGAAACTCCTCTCTGTTGTAGTGGAAATCCGTGCGCCCTTGGGGCTATGAGATCTATTGATCCTCTTGCATGAATATGTAAACCCTGAAATGGGTGAAATCTTGACTATTTCATGAAAAACCCAAAAACATTTGGCTCAATCTTCAAGATCGAAAGATTTTCCATGGATCTTGAGGCTCTGATACCAATTAATCTTCTGAAGAAGGAGATCTAATGGAGAATATGACCAAACAAGCCATTTTCCGGCAGTTGACCAAAAACTCAACAGGAGCGCAAATCAGAGCAGGGGCACATCATTGGTTTGGGTAACCAAGCGATGGAGATCCAATGTCGGGATGATTGAGAGTAGCCAAGAGGATGTGGCTATCTCAGTGTGAGTCTCAGGGATCAAAGGGAGAAGCTCAGTGCAACCATAGAGGAGGGCGCACTTACTTCATACCGACAATGGAAAAAACAACAAGGGCACAAAACCCAGGTTGGTGCGCCCTCTTGTCTGCCTCGGGAAATTTGCAGAAATTGACTCTCCCTGAGAGATTGGCTAGATAAAGGAGTAAGCTCTTTCTCAGATGTGGAAGCGTGTCAAACAGAGCAGCCAGGGTGTAACCATGAAGAAAGACGCACTGGCTAACCCTAAGAACGACCCAAAAATGAAAATGCAGCAAAGTATGAAGTATAAACTCAGACAACAAAAACCAAGTGAGACAAATAGCTTCAGGAAAAGACAAGAATGCTTTATTTGAGTCCCGATTCATCTTATGAACTGAGCGAACCATTTATTTACATATACATAGTTAAATAACATCAAAAATGTGAAATGGGTCAATCCTAGTTGGCTGAGTTGTGTGCCCCAGGTGGGTGTTTCCCTAGGTGGCCTCCTTGGCCCATTAACTCTTATAAAATTTTTAAGAAAGATGTGGAGTGTAAAAGAGGAACATATCAAAACTTGGTGTGATATGTGATTTTGAAAATATATCGCATATTGTCCACACCAAAAATTTCGGTGTTCATGGGCATGATTCGCAAACCCGTACAAGTTTTCTATGACCTGCTTAGCATTATGGATAATTCTTTGTAATACCAAAACTTGGAGAGTCTAAACCATTCGAGAGTCCATTTAGAAATTCTCATATAAATTAACCTATCATGCAAATGAAAAGTAAATCAAGATAAGAGCCAAAAAGATACTACCTTATATTCTCATATAAATTAACCTATCATGCAAATGAAAAGTAAATCAAAACAAGAGCAAAAAAAAATACTACCTTATAATTTATACACATAATATTTTTTTTCCTTGATTTTTTTTTTTTTAATTAGAAACCAAAATATAAATTAACTTATCATACAAATGAAAAGTAAATCAAAACAAGAGCAAAAAAAAATACTACCTTATAATTTATACACATAATATTTCTTTTTCCTTTGAAGCATCTTATTTTTATTTTTAATTAGAAATCAAAATCCAATCTTATTGCCCATGTTGCACACAGTCGTTTCATTTATACAATATAATAAAATTACAAAATTCATAAATAAATAAACATTTAATATGTTTTTCATTTCTAGTTAAAATTTTATTTCTAAATCATTAAGAAAAAGTAATAAAAAATAAAATAAATTTTTAGCTTAAATGTCAATGTACAAATGGAAAGAATTCAATGAAAATTGGATAGTTAATATTTTTCGTTCATAACTCATACATAGCATAGTGAAGGATTCAAGAAACAAAATTATAGAATTTCAAATGTCAATTATAAATATCATGGTTCTGTCATTAATTGTATAACTGTATGGCTAATTAGGAAGTACATTATAATCTAGATCATTATTATCCTAAAGTGACAAATCTATACATAAAAACCTGCGAGATGCTTTTCTGTTTGCTGGACTGTTGTTCCATATTGTGAAATCAGAAATTTTTGCTTTTTTTTGTACTTCTTTCTGTTAAAAGGTTTTTATTTTGATGAGTTATGGAGACAGGGAATTTAAGATTATGTTCAATGTTTTTCATAGAAAAAATTAGGAATAATTTGCTTAAAAAACTCGTGTGAAGTTGTTAAAAGTGGCCAGCGACTTTCAAATAGATTCTAAAAATCATAAAAAAGAAAGTAACATTTTCATCATTCACTTAGTGCAAGAAACATTCCCAATGCTGGAAACAATTGTTCTACCCACTCGATACTTGATGAGATTTTGACTTATGCCTCAACATGGTATCTCACGTCTCACGGCCTCTCGTTAATTCGCGACATGTTATCATAACTTGTGAACATATTCATTAGGGTGAAAGAGTCTTGTGAACATATTCATTGTGTAGTGCATTAAATGTGTGAGTCCCCAAATAGGTCCGTGCTCAAGCACTTAATATCTATCAAGGAACTCCGATTGTTCTCCTTCTCCCTTCCCCATTGAAATTAGGAAGAAGACACATATTCCAAAACCCATTAAGATGATTCCACCCATATTAAAATTTCCTCTCTGCACACTGCACCAAATGCTAGTAGAGGAAGATATAAAACAACGCATGGAATTATATAATTCTATAATTGAAGTTTACCTACTTATTCAAGCTTGCGCTTTCTTATAGTTTGGGCTAGCCTAGTCTGCGAGCCTAGCTATTATTAGGATAACAACATGAAATAGGAAGAAGATGCCAAGAGAATGGAAATGAGATAACAACATGAAATAGGAAGAAGATGCCAAGAGAATGGAAATGAAGTATGCTTCTTAAAACAGAAAATAACATGAAGATAGTGAGGGGGGCTTTATTATAAGAAATTATAATAAAGGGTGGCTTCATTATAAGAAATTAGAAAGTTATATTTCTTTACTCTCCCACCCCCCATAGAGGGTGGGAGGGGGGCTTTATAAGAATTATAATAGCACTTCTTGAAGTCCTTCATAGAGGGAGGGGGGCTCATTATATTAGTAGTTGGTTTCCCACCCCAGGAGGGGCTTTATTATAAGAAATTATAATATAATTTCTTATATTACCTCCCACCCTCTTATGGGAGGGGGCTTTAATAAGAAATAGGACACATACTTATACTTCAGAGGGGGCTTCATGTTAGGGCTCACAGTGGTTTCTTAGGAAACAAAGCCTCCCAACTCTCCATGAGGAGGGGCTTATTATAAGAAATAGCATATAATTTCTTATATCCTGCACCCCCATAGAGGGTGGGAGGGGGGTTAATAATAATTTCTCTATTAATACCACCCCCTCCCACCCTCTATAGAGGGTGAGGGCTTTTATTATAAGAATTATATAATTTCTTATAATAAAGCCTCACCCTCCCATAGGAGGGGGGCTTTTATTATAAGAAATAGTATTAGGAGCCTCCTTCAGCACCCTCCATAGAGGTGTGAGGGCTTCATTATAAGAATTACATGTAGGGTGGGAGGGGTTTTTTGAAGAAATTATATTATAATTTTAGAAAGCCTTCTCTCCCACCCTCTATAGAGGGTGGGAGGGGGGGGCTAGATCCAACGGGTATGTATGTTTTGGGTTTGGACAAGTGTGTCTACATTGCAATGAAAATCTTGTAGATCCAACCCAACAATATGTGATTTTTATTTTATTCTGTACATGGTTTTGTGATTTTATTTATTTCTTGTTTTAGTCTTTTCGATGTTTTTTATCATGCCATGTCATTAATACAAAGAGACACGGGGATAAGAAGAAATGGTTGGGGAAGAAAATATTCTCCCTAGGGAGACATCGTTTTCTATTAGTGATCAAATTTGAAAGGTTCTTTTTCATGTTAAATACGACTACCACTACATAAAATCATGCACAAACAAAAAAAATGAACATAAGAGTTGTGGCTTTAAATCTTGATTCATTCATTGCTTTTGAAGGAAGATATAAATTCACAAGATTGAATAAGCAAGACACCTTCAATTATAGAATTCTAGAATTCCATGTTGTGTTTTATATCTAGCCCTAGTGGGATTTGGTGCAGTGGGCCTAGGCAGAGAGGGAATTTTAATATGGGTGGTCTCAACTTAATGGGATTTGGTGCAGTGGGCCTAGGTAGAGAGGGAATTTTAATATGGGTGGTCTCAACTTAATGGGATTTGAAATATGTGTCTTCTCTGTAATTTCAATGGGGAAGGGAGAAGGCGAACTATCACAGTAACCCATGTCGCTCAACAGAGATTAATTGCTTGAGCACAAATATGAGTGGTCTCAGCTTAATACGTTTTGGAATATGTGTTTTCTTAGTAATTTCAATGGGAAAGGGAGAAGTAACGTTCAAAATTGAACTTGTTTGGCCCTTCCAAAGGGTTCAGTGCATTTAAGGGGCCATACAAGTTCAAACTTGACCGAGAATAGGATTAACTCTGTGGGTCTATGGCTACCAACTTGAGTATAAGAAACCACTAAGGTGGACATTTGAAATTTGTTTTCAAATGTTTTTCACTCTGCCAAACCTCATAATGTTTTTCATAGGTAATGTTGATAGAATTTGAATTAACAAATATTGAGTTAATCTCTTCCATATTTCTTCTATCACTTCCATCTTACTACTTTCCTCCATATTTGCAAAACTGTTGGTTCCTTTTATCTACCATTTTATTGCCTACATCTTAGCCTACATAATAAGAAATGGGTGAAATCGTGTTATATTTATGTGTTCCTAGAGCCCTATAAAGCAAGTAGGCTCTTTTCAATGCTTTTATAGTACTTCCTAGAGCCATGCTAAAACTCCCTCTTCCTCTTCCCACTACACCAAATGCCAGTAGAGGAAGATATAAAACAACAAATGAAATTCTATAATTCTATAATTGAAGGTGATCTACTTATTCAATCTTGTGGTTTCTTATAGTTTGGGCTATCATAGTCCGTGAGCCGAGAGCTCTCAAAAGTAGAAACAACCCAAAGTTGTCCCTTTACTAATAGTGTAGTCAATTGCCAACGGGGCATCATTATTATTCGCATATGGGTAGGAAGAGGCTATAGGATAAAAACATGACTTAGGAATAAGAGGCTAAGAGAATGGAAATGAAGTATGTTTCTCTAAAATAAAATTACATGGGGATCCAATGGGTATCTATGTTTTGGGTTCTGGCAATGGTGTCTACACTGCAGTCAAAATCTAGTAGATCTAGCCCAACAATATGTGATTTTTATTTTATTCTGTACATGATTTTGTGATTTTATTTATTTATCGGTTGGGGGAAGAAATAACGTTTGTAGAATATTTCCTTTGATGATATTTTCCCTAGGGAGACATTGTTTTCTACTAGTGATCAAATTGGAAAGGTTTTTTTTCATGTCGAGTTGAAATGTATATTTTCATTCAACCTTTTATGATGAGAAGTTGTAAAAGTGAAGGAGGGCAGGGGTAGGGCTAATTACTTAAAGCTACAGATGTATAAAATCATGCACAAACAAAAAAAAATGAATATGAGATTTGCAGCTCTAAATCTTGACTCATTCATTGCTTCTTAAAGAAGACATAAATACACACATGTTTACTAATGATAGAAAGTGAGAACTAAGATATTCTAGAACTTTCTTCAACTAACTGGATCTTAATATGTTCTAGAACTCTCTAAAATTAGAACTCTCCAAAACTAGCTAACTAACTAACATGACTAATAACATTTTTTACCAATGGCTTTGTAAATATGTTAACCAATTGGTCTTTTGATTTACAATATTTCAAGTAGAGTTTTCCAAATCTACTTGGAATCTTATAAATCAAAAGACCAATTGGTTGACATATTTACAAAGCCATTGGAAAAAAAAGTGTTTTACTTTGATAGACATAATTTAGATGTGGTAAACACTAAATCAATTAGATGTATCAGTTAAGGGGTAGTGTTAGAATATTATTACTCTCCTTAGCTAATTTTGGAGAGTTATAATTTTAGAGAATTCTAGAAGAGTTTATGAGTTTCAATTAGCTCAGAATATGTTAGTTATCAATTCCTATTTTCAGTAAAAAACATGTCTGTATTTAATTTCTTCCTTCATAATCAAGATATGGATCAAGACTTAGAGCCATAACTCTTATATTTCGTTTTTGTGTTTGTGCCCAAGTCTATACACTCGTAGCAACAAGTAATTAGTCCTTCCCTCCTTCACTTTTACAACTTGTCATCATAAAAGGTTGGATGAAAATATACCTTTCAACTTGACATGAAAAAATAACCGTTCAAATTGTATTTTGTTCACATAAAGGAAACACAGTTTACCTGGGGAAAATATCATCAAAAGAAATAATCCACAAACTTTATATCTTCTCCCAATCAATTCTTCTTGTCCCTCTCTGTGCTCTTTTTCTTAATGACATAGCATACTAAAACATAATGAAAAGACCAAAACAAGAAACAAAAAAGAGAGAGCATAAAACCATGTACAAAATAAACAGAAATCCCATATTGTTGGGTTGGCTCTACGAGATTTTGACTGAAGTGTGAAGTGTGGACACAATTTCCCAAACCAAAAACATACATATCGGTTGGATCTCCACGTAATTCACTTTTTAAGAAGCATACTTCATTTCCATTCTCCTCGCCTCTTATGCCTCTGTCATGTTGTCTTCTTATAGCCTCTTTCTACCCATATGTGAATAATAGTAATACCCAGTTGGAAATCGGGTACTCTATCTTGTTGTCTTCTTATAGCCTCTTTCTACCCATATGCGAATAAAAGTAATACCCAGTTGGAAATCGAGTACTCTATCAAGGGAGCGAGAATTTCAGATTGGATTGTTTCTTCCTTCTAAAAGCTTCGGCCTCGCATAATGTGTTGGACAAGACTATAAGAAAGAAAAAGATTGAATAAGAAAGGCACCTTCAATTATAGAATTCTATAATTCCATGCAGTGTTTTATATCTACCTCTAATGGCATTTGGTGCAGTTGGACAAGGTAGAGAGGGAATTTTAATATGGGTCGTCTCATCTTAATGGGATTTGGAATATGTGACTTCTCCATAATTTCAATGGGGAAGGGAGAAGGCGAACTATCAGATTAACCCATGTTCCTCAAAAGAAATTAATTTCTTGAGCACATATATGAGTGGTATCATCTTAATATGTTTTGGAATATGTGTCGTTCTTAATTTGAATGGGGAAGGGAGAAGCTATGTTCGAAATTGAACATGTTCGGGTTCTTCCAAAGGGTTTTGTTAGAACTTGTGACTTTGAATGTTAAATCAAATATTAACTAAGCCAACATCTCAATGAGAGAATTCTTACTCAAAATCTGGTCTTCAAAAGAAATTTGAAATCTAAATTTTACGGGTCTATTAGCAAGAGGAGAATTAATAACAATGTTTAAAAAGAAGGGTGGATGTGTAAATAGGTCGTCAATATTAATTTGACATATTTAGTAATATATTTCAAATACCGTGCATTTAAGGTGGACATTAAATTTCTGGATTAGCTATATGGGTCTATGGCTACCAACTAGAGTAGAAGAAACCACTAAGGTGGACATTAACTTTCTAAAATCCAATGACTGAAACATTTTTTTCTATTTTTTTTTCACTCCATGAAGTCTCGTAATGTTTTTCATAGGTAATATTGCTAGAATATTTCTTACCTATTTCTTCTACCATTTCTTCTTACTACTCTCTTCCATATTTGCAAAATTGTTGATATTTTAAATAACCATTCTACTGTTTTATTTCTTTTTCTAACAACTCAAGGCATAATAATAATCAAAAGGGCCATTATAAATGTCCTCTCAAGATGTCTATCCATTATGCTATTTCATTGCCACTACTTTTGAAGAAAGGATGAAGTGGAAAGATTAATTAAAAGGGACATTTTAAATGTCCTCTATCGAGGTTGTTGGTCGGTTATATTAAATATGAATTCATACACATAAAGAAATCCTCAAGCTATTCAAAATCCAATTAATAAAATTGAAGGATTGTCTATACTTTGCAATGTCTTGAGTATGGATAAACATATTCTTGAATATCATAATAACATACCTCATTGTCTCTTCATGTTCTGAGGGTATTGGGATTGGGGGTGCCTGGTTTGCTTCAAATTCAAGGGTTTTTTGTTGTAGATTGGTCATTTCCTTGCTACAGTACCACCATGGATGGCTCGGGCTAGAGGTTCAACTTCTTTTTTTACTCCGCCTTGTGTTTATTTGACTAGTGGTTCCCCTTAGTTTCTTTATCTAAATCTGATTTTTGTTTCAGTTTTTTTTCTTCAATGACTTGTGGTATTTAAGATTCATATATGATGTGCTATGCATGGTATTTGTAGGGTTTTAGATGCGAGTGGTGTTATTTGTGTTAGTTATAACTGTAACCTCAATAGTATGTGACTGTACAATGCCAGTTGTTCTGGCAAGTTGTACGAGTTTGTTAGGATTTCTTGTTTTGTTTCTTGATCTTCTTGATTTGCTCAAGATTATTTAGCTCAATTCTTTTTCCTTAATGAAATGAAATTTTCTCATTCTTGTTTCCAATTTAGTCTTCTCTGTATTATATTCTTTGCTTTTCATTTTTTCATGGTATCAGAGCTTAGGACGTAAGCCTCTTCACAGTGCCTAGAGAACAACTCGATCCTAAGAAGAAGAGCACAGAGATTATATTGTCTCGCAGACAAGATCACGGGACACAATATTCTTGACAGAGCTTGGAGCGTAGTCTGTAGTCTGTAGTACACTCAAAATATCCTTGGAGACAACAAAACATGAGGAAGCAGAGTTGCAGAAGGACAAAGCGCTTAAAAATTTGTGGAATCCCTTCTTTTTGAGGAAGTTACAAGAAGACGCAAAGGATAAAATACAACAACCGTAAGATCGGCCACAGGAACATATATGAGACATTAATCAATCTCAAAAAGGACGAGGAGCATGCAGAAGAGGCGACCATTTTTTTTTAGTCATTAGTTCTGGGTGAGAGCAAGATCAGTTGTCAGATCAAGAAAATATTAAGTCATTACAGTAAGATCTCATTGAAGGGAGATCGATGGTGGGGAGCCATTACGGATATTGGGAAGGAAATTAAAGCGTGAAAAAGTTGAGACTCTACAATCCCTCAGGATTGTTGATCTTTCTAGATCAATATATCAATGGTGGATATCGATCCCACTATGGACAAGAATCTTCACATTGCGGAGATTGGGAAGGAAATTAAAGTGTGAGAAAGTTGAGATTTATAGATCAACAGATCAACGGTGGATATTGATCCCACTGCGAATGAGCATCTTCACATTGCAGAGATCGGGAAGGAAATTAAAGCATGAACAAGTTGAGTTTCCGCAATCACTTATGGTCATTGATCTTCATGGTCCATTAAAATACGACTGTCAATCTTGCAAAGTGAGATAAGCGCTCAAAGGTTAAGCCAAGGTCACAACTCTCGGTCACATATAAAAAATTCCTGTGCTTAGAAGTTCATGTAAATTGTGCATCAACGAAGACACGTGGACGAAGGATCTTCCACTTCACTAGTTCGAGGCTCACAAAAAACAAGGTGCAATGTTTCCAGAACTTCCAAAGCCTCGAAGGCTGAAGTAAATCTTAGTCATCCAATCAAGCGGACATATGGAGGCTAATCTTGCACTTCGAAGATTCGACACTCCAGAGGATTGCATGTATTAGCAGACGAAAACTCCTGAAGGCCAGACTTCTGAAGAAGATATTGGTCATTCATTTGCAGAGGCCTAAGGATCGTTGGATATACACCTCTACGTATAGTTCGTCGCCTCGACACTTCGTGATTTTTGAGATTAAGAGTGGTGGAAGGATCCAAACCCAAGAGTCCCGAAGTAATTCTGAGTCGTATATCTCAACGGGTAATTGAGATTGTCGATCTCTTCCCCCTGTTCAGAGGTTCGTGAGTTCAAAGGATTATGAGGTAAGAAAGGAATATCGCCCGGAGCCCCGAAGGCCCAAACGCACGAATTCCCACAGTAACTGTGGACCGTTGATCTCAAATCAACGAGGACTGTTGATCTTTGCAACAAATTCATTTGTTTGGCCATTCGACTATTCAAAGGAACTGAGACATTCACGTGTCTTAACGAATGAATCCTGAAGGCACGAAGCACCTGGTTTTCATCCCCCAATCACATGAGAAGTTGAACTTCAATTTTTTTTTGTCTCTTGAGTAAACTCAGATAGCCAGATTCTGCCATTAGAGGGGCTACAATTGCTAAAAGAATAGAGATCAGAGCTCTGACTCCATGGATCTCATGCTTGGATAGTCAGATAAAATCTAAAGAAGTGGTCTACCCCGTGTTTTTCAGCCCGAAGTCACACACATGATTTCACAGACCTGGTTTTACATGCAGGAAACATGTAAGAACGAAAAATCTCTAACAATTTTTTTTTTCAATTTTTTCAATATGGCCACCTCTAGCAATTTAGGACCAACATAAGGACCGATTCTTCTTGGAAATAACTATGAATTTTTGTCTATTAGAATGATATCCTTCTTACAAGAACAAGAGTGATGGGATCCAGTGAATCTTGGCTACGTGGAACTAGATCCAACAAACCTTACTGCCATGACTCTATTTTCTCAAAAATAATAGGCGTTGTTACTTCAAAACAGACCTAGAAAATCCTTAAGCCATCTTACCAAGGAAATTCCAAGGTCAAAACAATCAAGATGCAGACCTTGAGGGCGCATTTTGAGACTTTAAAAATGACAGAGTTTGAAAACGTTGATCAATTTATGACCAGAGTCATGGGAATTGTAAACCAGATCAGATTGACTTGTGAGGACATCCCTGATCAAATAATCATTGAGAAAGTCCTTAGAAGTCTTCCAAATAAATTCAAAATGGTTGTTACAACCATCCTTGAATCCAATTATCTATCAAATTTTTCAATAGATGAATTAATGGGCTCTCTACTCACACATGAGACCAGACTACATCTCGAAGATGAGTCAATAGCGAATGCATTCAAGATTCAATTATCCTTCAGTAGAGGGAGAGGAAGAGTCAGAGGAAGAGGTCACCAAGGAAGAGGAAGAAGTCCAAGTAACAATCACTCAAGTGAAGGTCACAGACAACAGAACCAGAATCATAATTTCCATCCTCAAAGAGGCATAGGGAGAAGATCAAATGACAAATCAAGCATACAATGTTATTACTACAAAAAGTATGGGCACTATGTATCTGAATGCTGGAAGAATCAAGAATATTGTCTCTCACGAAGAGCACATGTCTAAAATCATGAAGGAGAAACCTCAGATGGTATGTTTCTCTCATGCCTCAAGACTGGAGAACAACACAAAGATCTCTGGTTGTTGGACAATGGATGAAACAATCACATGAAAGGTAATTTTTTTTTACTTTCATGCATTGATTCTTCTATTTCATCTGATATTACACCTGGAAATGATTACTTAGTCAAAGTTGAAGGAAAAGGAACTATACCTATTCTCACTAAACAAAATGTAAAGAAAGACATAAACAATGTCTATCACGTTCCAGATCTGAAACATAATATGTTAAGTGTAGGACAACTTATTGAACATGTCTATAAGGTAGTTTTTGAAGGAGCCTCATGTAGGATATATGACAAAAACCCCAACAGGAAATTGTTTTCTGAAATCCATATGACTAGGAATAGAATGTTTCCCCTGACCCTTAGAACTGCAAATCTGATCCAATCTTATGCACAAAGTGCATACAACCCCAATGAAACTATGGTTTGGAATGAAATACTTGGACATCTACCCTTTCAGAGTCTAATCATTCTACAAAAGCACTCCATGGTCAAAGGTCTACCTATCTTCAAAGAGCAAAACCCCCCATGTGAGTCTTGCATTCTTGGAAAACATAAGAGAACTAGTTTTCCACAATCCTCCACTCAAGCCAAACAACACTTAGAGTTGGTTCAAAGTGACCTCTGTAGACTAATGCAAAAAAATTCTATAGGTGGTAGCATTTATTTTTTAACGTTTATTGATGACTTTAACAGTAAACTATGGTTCTATTTTCTTAGACACAAGTCAAAAACTTTTTCAAAGTTCAAAGAATTCAAGGCTGAAGCTGAAAAACATAGTGGGAAATATGTGAAGACTCTCAGGTTAGATGGAGGAGGAGAATACAACTCCAAGAATTTTCACATTTCTACAAATCACAAGGCATCATTATGCAAACTATAGCCAGGTATAATCCACAACAAAATGGAGTGGCTGAAAGGAAAAATCAGACAATAATGAACATGGAAAGAAGCCTTCTTAGAGAGAAATGTCTGTCAAATCTATTTTGGGCTGAAGCAGTAGCATGCTCAGTTTATCTCCTAAATAGATCTCCAACCACCATTCTCAATATGAATTTCCCTCAAGAAACATGAAGTGTGACAAAGCTAAATGTTGTTCATCTCAGGACATTTGGATCCATACCATTAGCTCACATACCTTCCGAATTGAGGAAGAAACTAGATGATAGAAGTGAGAAATGAATTTTTGTTGGCTACATTGAGACATCCAAAACCTACAAACTCTACAATCAGATTTCAAAGAAACTAATTCTCAGCAGAGATGTCAAATTTCTTGAAAATCAATTCTGGAGTGAGTCTGAAAATCAGCCTATGGACAGTCAAAATCCATTGCTGTCATTTACTGAAAACACGAAAAATTCAGGACAACAAACATATCAGCCTACCCTTCCAATTACAGGTACAAGGACAACCCGAAAGTCTTCAGGACAACTCTACTTCAAGCATAAATTCATCCTCTAAACTTCAAAATCAGAGAACTTGAAGCTTGAGAGAAATCCATCAACAGTTGGAAGATATTGATCAACACAATCATTTTTCATTAATGTCATGTCAACCTACATATTTTAAAGAGGAAACTAAAGAACCACATTGGGTTCAAGCCATGAACCAAGAGATTGACTCCATTGAGAAGAACAAGACATGGGATCTTGCCGATCTTCCTAGACACACGAAAATTATTAGTGTCAAGTGGGTTTACAAAACTAAACTCAATGAAAAGGGGCATATTGAAAAACAAAAGGCAAGACTTGCTGGCAAAGGATTCTCACAACAACCAGGCATTGATTATGGTGAAACATTTGCTACAATAGCAAGGTTGGACACTGTAAGGAATCTCTTAGCCATAATAGCTCAACACAAATGGATGTCAAGTCAACTTTCCTGAATGGAGTCTTAGAAGAAGAGGTCTGTGTGGATCAACCACCTGAATTTGAAGTCAAAGAGTAGCCAACAAAAGTGTATCGATCGAAGAAGTCCTTGTATGGTTTAGAGCAAGCTTCCTTGGTACAACATAACTGAAACTTACCTGATCAAGAGTGGTTTCAACAGAAGCCAAAATGAGCCAACTCTATACATCAAAACATATCAACAAGGTAAAATTTTGAATGCATGTTTGTATGTTGATGACATGATATATACTGGAAATATTGAGTTAACAATTTTTAAACATGCCATGCATTCTGAGTTTGAGAACATATATTGGCATAATGAAATATTTTTTGGGGATTGAGGTTGACCAATCAACCAAAGGAATTTTTGTCTGTCAGCAAAAGTATGCAGCAGACATCATCAAAAGATTCTGCATGGAAGAACACAATTCAACAAAAACTCCTATACCCGTAGGTACAAAATTGAGCAAGAAAGATGAAGTCCCTACAGTGGATTCTACCTTGTCCAAAAGTTTAGTAGGAAGTTTGTTGTATCTTACAACAACTAGGGCTATATTATGTATGCAACCAAATTTGTTTCTAGGTTCATGGAATCCCCCAAAGATTCTCACTTGAAGATGGTGAAAAGGATTTTGATATATGTTGTAGGCACTCTCAATTTTGTCTTATAGTACACTCAGTATGAATATAATTATCTCTCTAGTTACACAAACAATGATTTTTCAGGCAACCTAGATGACCAGAAAAAGAACCTCAGGACATGATTTTTACCTAGGCACGAACCTGATTTATTGGGCATCAAAGAAGCAACCCATTGTCTCAATATATTATGCAGAGGCAGAGTATGTTGCTGCTACCTCAACTTCCTGTCAAGTTGTGCGGCTGAGAAGACTATTGGATGATATGTCACATACACAAAAGGATCCAACTCCTATCTTCTGTGACAACACTTCAACAATTGCTTTATCCAAAAACCATGTGTTTCACAAGAAAATAAAGCACATTGACACTCTCTTTCACTTCATACGCGAGCTAGTCAATAATGGTGACATCACACTTCAATTTTGTGGCTCACGAGATCACCTTGCAAACATTTTTACAAAGCCACTAGGAAAAACCGTTTTTGAATTTCAGAGACACCACTTGGGCATTATCAGTGCTGATGTTTGTAACTCTTGATTTTAAGAGGGAGTGTTAGTTATACATGTAACCTCAACAGTATGTGATTGTACACTTCCAGTTGTTCTGGGAAATTGTACGAGTTCGTTAGGATTTCTTGTTTTGTTTCTTGATCTTCTTGATTTGCTCGAGCTTATTTAGCTCAACTCTTTTCCCTTAATGAAATGCGCTCTGCTCATTCTTGTTTCCAATTTCGTCTTCTCTGTATTATCTTCTTTTATTTTCATTTTGTCAATTTGTTGGTTTGTTTTTTGAATTCATTTTAGCTAAGCCATCTACTAACATTTTAGGGAAGGATCGCATATTGATAAAATATTAGCATCCATGATAAACAAATTTTATAGCATAAATCCTACATATTTAGGAATATGGTAAATGAGATCTACATCATGGAGTAATCTTATTCACAATAGGGTAACATGGTCTGATGGGTATATCATATGGTTTGGGTAGACAATAAATAAGACATTATAAGTTTCCTTTGTTTTGGGTTTTCAATTTTGAGTTGACCAAATTTTTTTAATTTTCAATTATGGTCTTAAGAACCTTGTGGTTTTCAATTTTGAGTTGACCAAATTTTTAATTTTCAATTATGGTCTTAAGAACCTTGTAGAATATATTAGTCACCTCCCTAAAAAGTTATATATAATATAGTGATATATATATATATATATATATATATATATATATATATAAATATAGTATATATATATATATATATATATATATATATATATATATTTTGAATTTATACTTCTCAATTGATATACAATTATTTTTGTAACTTTTCTTATTTGAAAGGTTGGATGATAAGACAAGTCCTTCAACTTTGATCACTAGATAAGGCGAAAGATAGCACTAACCCATGTGCCGAGAACAGATCTATTTCGAGACTCACACCTTTAATGGCCTGGAAAGGTTGTCGACGTTGAGTTGCGTTGGTTGGCTTTCCCGAGGAAGAAATGCTATGGCCATTGTTCTTGTCCTACAACTTGTCATTGGACTTTAGAGAGCAGGAGATTGCATGCAATACAAAAGAAAGATATAGGGATTAAAAAAAGGAGTTCAACACCAACTATGCCATAATTTGGCCTTCCTACATTGTAATCTGGTAGGTCTTTTTTGGTGCTTGGGTGGATACCATCTACAAGATCGAAAACGTAGCGGGCTTTGAATAATTCTAGCTAGGCATCAGATAATACATAATAAGGCATCGAGATTATGTAAGATTATATTGCAATGTGATATAAGATTATGTAAGTGGTTGGTATATGATAATTAGCGTCATTGGTTTTCAAAGATGAATTATGGAGTGGATCAATGTATATTCTTTGTTGCATTTAATATGGAGCGGATCAAGAAACCGATTACATTTAATGTGCCTCTATCCTTATTGTAAATCTAGTAGATTTGATCCAACTAATTACATAATAATAGGCGCGAGAAAATCTGCCCAATATCTAAAAATGACTGTAAATTGGTTGGCATTATCCAACAATCTCCACCTTGACAAAAAATTAGCTAAATATCATTGTCCAATTTATTCATCACCTATGTTGCAAGCCAAGAGAAGTCAAGCACCACTGCAACTTCTCTAATAAAATCGGTTTCATTATCTCGTCTGTGTGACTTTCACGAGTTTGGATTTCCTAAGGGGTCACTCCACCTCCAACATGTCTTCCACAAATGTTTTTTGAGATATATTTGGTGATAGATATTATTATATCCAAGACACCTGTAAAATATACATTACAACTATCATAGACTATCTCAGTGTAACCATTATAGGTGACATGTGTGCTTCTCAAATGTTGAAGCACCCAATTCAATGCAACACCTGAATCTGTCACATATCTGACAGCATCATTAGCAGGTGAAACATATGGTCTTAACCATTTCATCACATACACCATACCTCCTACTGAACTTACATGAGACATAACCTTTTATTCTTTATAAACATGACCTATGATTGAAGAAAACTTATAATGGAAATAAACAGGGATAAAAACTGGTTTTACAATGTTCATAATGAACTCCAACCACATATTACCATTACCATCTCTATTTACTTCTATGCCCATAATTTTTTTTGCTTCTCCTTGATCCTTCATCCAAATTGTCTTGTCCCCCTGAGTCATTTTATTATTCATCTTATCCACGCTTCGGTTTGTATCAAGCATATCATCAACAAACAACATCAAGACTGTGAATGTACTATAAAATATATAGTCATTCCTACCCTTTGAAAAATTATGAATCACTATGAAGGATTCAAACATCTTGTATATTTTCTTGGGTACCAATAGGCCATACAATGAATTATCTAGAATGCAAACCAATTTACCGTTGCGATATTGAATCAACCCTTTTGGTTGTTCCATACATACTATATCTCTGTCAATGATGACCTTGTGAGTAGTAGGATCCCACACACAACATCCCTTTATACCACCATCATAACTTGCAGAGATATCAAACAGGTAGGAATTCAAAAACAAAGATTTTAAGTCTGGAAATGATTTACCGCTTACTAGTACCTACAATTCTTTCTTGCTCTTATGACCTTGATGTTTTTTCCATAAACAAGAAGATACATATGTCACTTTATATGCCACTTTAGTACTCCCCTCCAACTTATAAAGGTTATGTTGATCACTCAACACACCCTAAACAATCTATGAACATTTTCTTTTTTGGGTACCACTCAATCTTCTTCATCGAATGTCTGCACGAATCGACGACCTAGAGTTTTCCCCGTCTCACTTGAGAAATTCGGCATCGACAATAGCGAAAGGTGGAAAAAATCATTCGGGAAGTCAAAATAGCGAAGCGCCGACCTTCATCGACGTCGACTGATGAAAACATTTCTTTCCCACGAATAAGTCTCGAGAAGGATGTTGCCGAAGGCCAATCCATTCGGTTTTGGCAGAAATATGTAATAGTAAGCACCGTGCCAAAGTAAGGAGCAACATCGCCGACCTCCAACCCCCGATATATTTTAGGCATCAAAGACATTATAATGTGTTAACCCGTGAAGAAAAACTTTACCTTTTCCCAATACCACCCGATGTCGGCACCCGTAGTATCTATTTTTAGTATTTTCGACATGAGCGAGGTCCCAAGTAAGATCCTTATTTATCAATGAATGCCTTTTATAGCTAAATGTTTCTAATGATACGGGGTCAATAACACCACATAAGCATCAATTGATACCATAAATTTTACAAAAGGGAAACATATCAACAAACCCACAGTGCCACAATAACGATTACAAGATCTAATAATTTGTCCAATCTAATGATTTATGATGAGAAAACACAGTTAATTTTCCCCTTTTCATCCATAGAAAAGAATAATACATTCAAAATACTCTCGATACTTAGTATTAAAGGGGTCCATCCAAGTCCGCATTACATACAACTAAGCCATGTCAACACCACAACCAATCGGCCCGGTGGCAGTAAAAGGACGAATTTCTTTACAATAGAAGAGAAAAAGGGGATTTTGTCCAAGCATCACTCAGGAGAAGTGCAAGGCACAAGATCACCCACTATGCCTTTCCCTGGGTTACTACTTATGCCTTGCACTGTGTTCTTCTCTCCTGTCCTTAGTTGCACCTCGCGCAGTTGCACAATTGTGTCTTGTGCTTCCCGAAGTTGCCTCTTCAGCCAAATTGTGCTTCCTATGCTACCTGACGATGACGACATCTCCTGATCTTTAGCTGCTAACTGACGCCGCAACTCTCTGTTCTCTTGGTAGATTTTGGCTATCATTAGTTTAGCCCATTCTAACCGCTAAGCAGAACTCTCGTCGGGAGAACCGAGTGCTCTTTAACTTCCTTTTCCCCTCTCGCCTTCCCTACCGGTAGTCCCAACTGGCACCGACCAATGGGTAAACCTAATGGTCTCCTCAACGAATGAACGCACGTCTAGCTCAACTGGGAGGTGGTCCTCCTCCCCTTTTTTGGTACCCTTTTTGGGACTCCCTCTTCCCCGTGGTTTTGGCTCCTGAGGAAACATGGTTCTCGACATACCTCTGTTAGACATATCCTTTTTCACCCCGATATTCGCAGGAGATGCTGACACCATATCCATGCCAAGACTTGCACCCGTTGTTGTACATTCAAGAACATGGGAGGCTAACAATAAATAATCCCAGGCAAGCTGGGGCTCGGACTTGGCACTTCGGCTACTCCATAGACCCTGCCCCTTGTTGGATGGGGATCCCATTATGAAACAACGAGAAGACTCGGGCATTCGAAGAGGATGGGGAACATCTACATAGGACTTCACCAAGACAGATTCGCTATACCAGAACTCCAAATAATATAATCTCGGCATGAGCGTAAGTTTTCCCCCATAACTCACCGAATTGATAGAAAAATAGAGGAGCGAAACAGAGCGTGCCAATAAGACACTCGCCCCCCGGGACAGGGTAATTAAATACTTGACGCACCACAGTTGTTCAGTGGATGCAATCTAGAGCATGTAAACAACGTCGAATAGAGTCGTAGGTAACATCCGGTACGATCCTCCCGGCCTTGCCCCAGACCTCTGTTATTCGACTAATGATGTTTTACACGCTTGATAATATGGATTCTTGAAGGATTTAATGAATTTCCTTTTATGGTGTTCGACCCTTTGGGAGTATAGACGCACACGCTCACCTTCAACGTCTCTTTTGGGCACCAAAAATTGAACAATTAATATGACGATTTAAAATGTTCATGTTGCTGTACTTGATTTTCCGCCCCACGATACACTGACATAATTCCTTTTAACCAAATAAGCGAATACTTGGTCCAGGTCATCACAAGTCATTTGAAGGAGCAACTGAGATCAAGTAAGTATTAAATGACTGAAACTACCAGGATACACAGGTACGTATTAGTCTTTTCAATTTATTTACATCTTATCACAAATTACTTTGAAATCGTTAAACTTCTGCCATCTTAATTGCAGGAAAGAAACCTCCCCGATTACCAAACAAAGTTCATCCTATGGCTTCACTGAAGGATTCGAAAATAATACCGAAGCTGAATCATTGGCGCAATGAAGGTTTCTGGGCTCTCTGAGTTCGACGTCCCCGATCAATTATCGACCTAAGTAATGTGTTCAAGACACCCATCGAACGAGACTTGTTGTGGGCTAAAGAATGTGCAAAGATAGCCGATGCGAAGCTAGGATGAGTACAATTGTTCACAAAATACCCGATCAAATCTCAGACTATGTTGTAACTTCTAAACGCCAGTTTCGTAAAGTTTTGAATGCATGAAGTAGATATCAGAGGAATATACGTAGCCCTAATGGAACAACACAGAGTCCCATGGGCTCAAACCTGTGAAGATCTATTTATCAGTTGGCCCGAGTATGAAAGAAGTCATCCTTTTCAAGAAATATCCCAGATGGACTGTTAAAGAAACTATTGGATGACCACGCCACATGGTGATTTTTGTTTGGTCTGAACTGCATTTAGACGTTAATTTCGGTTGAATTTTATGCTATAAATAAAGGCATTGATTGATTAGTCAAGGGTCGATGGTTGTTGTAAGAACTATTTCTTTTTTTGGTTTGTTGATAATTATTTTGAGACTGCTATGAATTGAGAAGTCCTTTTGGACCAAATACAAGCTATTTTCATCATATGTATGTGATTGGAGTTGGAGAAGAATTACTTCCTATCATGTTCCAAGAATGATGCAGTAAATGAGTAAGAGCAATCGATTCTTTTGTCAAGTTATCTGGTGCAATGTTTTGATGTTCTTTTCTTTAATGATGAAGATAAATCGTTGTGTTGTTATGTGATGAATGTTATGGTAGATGAATTATTTTTCTTGCCATGATCTTGGTTACATATGTGATTTTCCTTTGTGTTAGTTAGATTCTCAGGCAATAATTGGATGCTCATTTGGTTAATGTATTATTACTAGGCCCTTTGGTATAGAATTACTGTCTGCATGTTTGAGTAGCAGTTTATCCCAAGCTCGACGCCTTCCCAGTAGCTGAAACTCAATCTTGTTACTTGTCAAGTTGGCTTATGCCAGTTTTCATCTGTCAAACTAGTCCCACTCAAGAGAAAAATATAGAAAAGAATGGTCCTACCTGAGGGGAGAACCTTCACAAGAAAACACAAATCCCATCGATAAATTGGTCAGATTGGAAGATCTGGAGAACAATTCCATCTCAAACGCTGCAGAGTATAATTAGGCCTCGGTGGCGGCTTTGGTTCCTGCTGTTGAATCAAGGGATTTAAGACCCATAAACAGAATTGGCACTAGAAGGAGGGCCTGAGAATGAATGGATGAATATATAAGTTATATAACATATCGAACATCCTACATATTCGTAACGGTCCACATGCATGGCTAGTCATCCAATAGACAACCCACGCTTACTGAGTAATCCTGAAATGGGTAACTCACCCAAGTCCGAGGAAGAACCTTTTCACCCTAAAATACCTTACGCTCTCCCTCATGATGAAGTGAATCAATTTAGGAGAATCAATAGAGCCTACGCCCTACAAATCAGTGTGTTTTCCTTGTCTCACATCCTCCCTCGGAGAAAACAACAGATCAGACTGGTGGTCGACACTCCCGACGAATTTTTCGTACACTCTGTCAAGATTTCGCGATCACCGAAATCCAAGAACCTCTTGATCTAATACCCGAGACACCTGTTAGTGACATCCCTGAGCCTAATGAATTTTTGGAAGAAGAAGAGCTTGACTTTGACTTCGAAGATATGGAAGGGAACAACGGTCGTGAAGAGGAAAGAGAAGTTCCACTTCAAGACAACCAGCCTTGGTTGGCCGGAGATGCCGTGGTCATCCCTGGATGGGTACACAATCTTCCTCGGCACCTGAAAATTATTCTCCCCAAGTATGACCCTGAAACTTCAGGCTTGCCTGAAGATCATATCAATAAATTCATACTTGTGATCAGACTTATGAACGTTCAACATGAAGACGTAGTATGTAGACTTTTTCCGTACACGTTTGAAAACTCTGCTTCCACGTGGTATTTTAATTTTCCAGTAGGATCTATAACTAGCTAGATTAAATTCCAAAAGGATTTTCTAGACAAATTTGCGGAAGAAACTGCTACAGGAGCCCTGATGGCTGAGTTGTTCGTAGCCACCATGGTCCCAAAAGAAAGGGTCAAATATTTCAATCAAAGAATCATGACCATCTTAAACAAGTTCCAGCCTGCGGCAAAACCCACTGAAGAATTGCAGATTGAGGTTAATGCCAACGCGCTTCTAGCTTCTATTTCCATGTTCGTTAAAAGAGCCACCAAGAAAACCCTCACATAGAATTTTGAAGAGGCCAAGATGATATAATTTTATATGAAAGGATGTAAATAAGGCCAAGCCTCTCTAGTAAGAAAAGAAAGCACCCCCTCCTAGGAGAGGACTCCTTTTGACTAGACCGTCGGGGAAACCAACTGAACAAACTCTCGATAAAGGTAATGGAGATATAGAAGATCTGAAGTGCATGGTCAAGAAACTATCAAAAAAGATTATAGACATGAAAAGAAGCACAGGGGAAGGAAAACAACGCCAAAAACCCTATAAGCCTTTCTTTAAAAGAAACCATCCTTTCAAAGTAATTGAACCTCCCCCATCCAACCTAAACACTGACCTAGGGAATTTTGTGTCTGATTCTTTCTACACCTATCACCAGGAGAACCACTCTGAAAGAGAATGCCCTCAATGGATCCACGCCATGAATTTAATGTCCAATCATTTTCTGGATGAGGTCTCGCTGACCGACTAATCAAGCATTTTAGCCATGAATATTGCCAATCAAGAAGAAGTTGACCCACCAGGAGACACATCCATGTTTATCTGGGATCCCGACATGATCGCATATTCAGGCGATTTGCTTGAGTCTTGAGAAAAACCCAGGGAAGTTTTGGTAGTACAGATGCGTAGTAAAGGTCAACCCGACTAAAAAACTACTGACGCTGCCCAGGGCCCGTGAAGTAAGTTAACTCCCGATCGCCTGAAAATACATTTATCTCCGAGAGAAAAGCCTATAAGCATCCATACCAACGAATTTCCCAAGCTGGATTACAACTTAGTTGAAGATTTGAAAAAGTTGAAGGCTAATATATCAATTATGGACATATGTAGGATTCCTCAATAGAAGGACTTTCTGTTGCAATCTCTGAGCTCGGTAGAAGACCCGACTACAAGCAACAGCCAGAAGAAGGATCTATCCTCGACATATTTGGCAAGAAAGCAAACCATAAATACCTACTCAGAAGGTAGGAAGGAGAAGCCTTTTGTACCACCTTTCCTTTTAACGTTCAAAGTTTTTAACAAGAATCTTCACAATTGCTTAGTAGATTCTGGGGCATCCTCTAATGTAATGCCTTTGGCTGTTTGTAATAAACTGGGCGCTATCCCTCTCAAAAGTGATAAGCATGTCATACAACTGGACATAACCCAAGTCAAATTTATGGGAGAACTCAAATATGTAATTATCAGGATAGCGACGCATCCTAATTTTGTGCAAATAATTAATATCATTGTAGTAGATATCCTAGAGGCATATGGACTACTAATGAGTCGTGACTGGTCTGAGAAGCTGAATGGATATTTTAGTACGAACTGGGAACACCTTTGGTTACCACTAAAGGGATACAAGAGCATGATCATAATCGACAGAGAAAGATAAATGAAGCATACGATCACTGACCTAGAAACCCCGAATGAACCTGTGTCTACCGATTTCCCGTTATTGGGAAATTACTCCTGTGATTCCCACTTCGGGGACTTTTCTCCTCTAATGTCTGTTGTCCCTCTTACCCAAAACTCTGAAATAGTCTTTTAAGAGGAACCGCCGACACCGATAGAGAACGCCCTCTTTTTCCAAAATTCCATGATTGAACTTACGGGACGAGAGATCGATAAGTAAGAAATCGGTATAGAATGAAGAAAGGGGGATTACCTTCCACAAATTTGGACCCTCTGCTTTTATGGATCTAAATCACAAGAAGGGTCAGGAGCAGGGTGTATCCTTATCAATCCTAAAGGACGACGTTATTTCCTATCCTGCAGGCTAGAATTCGAATTTACCAACAACACTGTCGAGTATGAAGCTCTAGTGCAAGTATTAAATAAATCCATAGATCTGGGTGTCAAGGAATTGAAGGTTTTCGGGGATTATGAGATCATTGTTAGGAAAGTGAGGAATACTATTCATTATAATTCACCTCATCTTAAGAACTATCAACAGGAGGTGCATAGGCTAATAGAGCGTTTGACACTTTCAATATTACCACAATCCCGAGGGAAAAGAACGTTCTCACCGACTCCTTGGCCACAACCGCTTCTCGACTGTCGCCTTTAGAAGATTATGAAGCCTCCTGATTCACTGTAGATCTTGTCTACAAACCGTCAGTTCCGAAAAATATTTCTAATTGGAAAGTCTTTGAAGGTGACGAGCAAATCATAAACTTCTTGACCAACCAAGACAATTTCAAGGACCTAGCCATAGATGATGAAGAGTTCTGAGAGAAAAAAACTGAAACTAATCCCCAAATATGACAAGATGTCAGAAAGTTGAAGGCTCACACAATCCCAAAGGGGATAGCTAATCTAGAGAGTCCGTTTGATATAAAGGACCATTTTAAAGGACCAAAAAATGCAAAGACTAGTCGCTCTTGCCCCCTCCATGAAACTGTGAATATTGGGATTCCAGAGAACCCGAAGAATGTTAATCTCGGAAAAACTATGTCTAAGGAAGAGAGGAAATCCTACCTCAAATTATTTAGGCAATACCAGGATGTTTTCGCGTGGTCCTATAAGGATTTGAAAACGTACGACACCTGTATTATTCAACACACCATCCCGTTGAAACCTGAAATGAATCCTTTCCAGCAAAATCTCCAAAAATATCACCCATCCCTGGAACCCCTCATGTATCAGGAATTGAGGAAGCTTCTAGATGTGAAGATAATTTTCTAGGTTAGGCATTCTGCCTGGGTGGCAAATCTTGTCCCGTTACAAAAAAAATCGGGAGAAATCCGACTTTGCGTAGATTTTTGGAACCTCAACAGAGCTTCAGAAAAGGACAATTATCGAGTCCCACCAATGAAGAAACTCTTGCAAACCGTTTCAGGTTTAGAGATCTTCTCTCTACTAGACGGTTTCTCAGGCTACAACCAAGTGTTGGTTTCAGAGGAAGACCATTTGAAAACCATTTTTCGAACCAAACGGGGAACCTTCACTTGTAAATGTATGCCCTTTGGGCTAATCAACGCAGGAGAAACCTTCCAAAAGGCCATGGATGTGGCCTTTTAAGGACTTATAAATAGGTGTGTGGTAGTATATTTAGACGACATAACAGTGTATTCGAAGAATAGGGAAGAACACATTCATCACTTAACTCAGATTTTTGAAAGGTGCCGAAAACATGATATATCACTAAATCCTAAGAAAACCATCTTCGGTGTCGAGGAAGGTTAGTTGTTAGGTAATTTTGTATCTCAAGCAGGTATCTGCATAGATCCAGAATGAATTAAGGCCATAGCTCAACTCCTGCTACCCCATAACAAGAAAGCCATGTAGTCCCTTTTCAGGAAAATCAATTTTGTGAGGAAATTCACCCCCGATTTCACCGAAATTATCAAGGATGCCGATTTCGAGTGGGATGATGAGTGAAATGACGCTTTCAACAATATCAAAGCTGCCATATCCTGGGCTCTAGTGTTGCAAAGTCCCGATTTTAATAGAGACTTTTCCCTTTATACTTTCACCTCCAACCAATCGCAAGCGACAATTTTGACCCAGAAAGATGATGACAACAACAAAGCCCCAGTGTCCTTTATGAGTACTAATCTTCAAGGAGTCGAGCTCAATTACCCTGCCATAGACAAACAAGCCTATGCAGTCTATAAGGAAGTAAATAATTTTAGGTCCTATATTCTCAAGAATCACACTAAGGTGATTGTGCCACACCCTTCGGTCCGATCCCTATTTACCCAACAAGAAATGGGGGAAGGAAGGGGGAACTAGATGGTAGTAGTCTAGGAATTTGATCTAGATATAAAACCTGCCAAGCTAGTAAAAGGAAAAGGTCTGTGTAAGCTCGTAGCCAAAGCCCAGGATCAAGCAAATGAAGATTCCGGGTGGGAAAACGAAATGGCGGTATGGTGCAATGAAGTAGCGTACATCTCCCCAAGACAAGACTCCTAGTACAAGGATTTGACTTATCTTTTGCATCACGGGGCTTGTCTTGAAAAACTCAACTCTAAGGAAAGGAGAGCCCTAAGATTGAAATCCGCATAGTATCATCTTATAAATTCGGTACTCTTCCGAATCAACTATGATGGGGTATTATTGAGATGTCTCGAACGAGAAGATGTTGAAAAGGTGCTGACCAAACTCCATGACGGCCCCGCCAGAGGACACTTTGTAGGGAACACTACCGCCCATAAAATTATGAGAGAGGACTATTACTAGCCCACCTTGTTTAAAGATGTTCATACTCACTCTAGGAACTGTAAGACTTGTCAATTAAGTGCCAGAAAGGAGAAAAGGGCAGCAATCCCACTTCAGCCCGTGACTGTCTCCAGGCCTTTTGAGCAGTGGGGGTTGAATATCATAAGAGAAATTACTCCTAGTTCTTCAAAACTCCACAAGTACATTCTTACTGCTACCAACTATTTCACCAGATGGGTAGAGGTGATTCCTCTGACTCATGTAAACGAGAAGGTAGTAATCCAATTTATAGAAAAACAACTGATCACAAGGTTTAGCGTCCCCTCTGTTTTAGTCTTTGATAATGAAACCTAATTTTCCTCTACCCTATTGACTGAGTTTTCTCTGGATAAAGGAATTATAATCAAGTACTCTACAAATTACTACCCGCAGGGAAACGATGTGGCAGAATCGACTAATAAAAACTTGGTAAGGATACTAAAAAAGACAGTTACAGATAACGAGAGAAATTGGCATATTCAACTTCATAATTCCCTATGGGCCTATAGGGTCACACCCAAAGAATCCATAGGAAATTCCCCATACTTAGTCTATGGGAAATAATCTATCCTCTTGAACGGGCTCTATCTGCCATCTCTTCAATTGGCCCAAGACTCCCATGAAGAATCCTCATCATCCATGCAACAAAGAATCGACACTCTGCTCATGTTACAGGAAGAGAGAGAAAAGGCTAAGTCAAAATTCCTGTCTCACCAACAGATAGTGAAATGATGGTTTGATAAGCATAAGGCTAAAGAAAATATCTTCTAGGTAGGAGACTTATTTCTTAAGTGGGACAAAGCAAACGAACCTAAGGGAAAACACTCTAAGTTTCAAAACCTATGGCTTGGACCCTTCCAAGTAGCCGAGAGAATTGGGGCAGGTATCTATTGATTGAAAAACCTGAGGGGGGAACTTGATGCCCTCCCAGTAAATATCCAAGCCCTAAAACGATACTTTCATTGAATAATATTAATAATAATAATAAAAAAATAAAAAAAAATGTATTGTAATATATGTAGATATGAATAAATTGTCTAAGGGAAGCAAAGAGGAATCAAAGATTTTTCATTCACCCAGTGAATCACCATTTGTTGAGCACTCAACACACCCTAAAAAATCTATGAACATTTTCTTTTTTGGGTACCACTCAATCTTCTTCATCAACTGTCTGCCCAAATTGGCGACTCAGAGTTTTCCCCGACTCACTTGAGAAATTCGGCATCGATGATAGAGAAAGGTGGCTGAAATCATTTGGGAAGTCAAAATAGTTGAGTGCCAACCTTCATCGGCGTCGATCGATGAAAACATTTCTTTCCCACAAATAAGTCTCGAGAAGGATGTTGCCAAAGGCTGATCCATTCAGTTTCGACAGAAATATGTAATAGTAAGCACCGTGCCAAAGTAAGGAGCAACATCAACGAACTCTGACCCCCGATATATTTTAGGTGTTGAATACATTATAATGTGTTAACCAGCGAAGAAAAACTTTACCTTTTCCCAATACCACCCGATGTCGACACCCGTAGTATCTAGTTTTAGTATTTTCGACGCGAGCGAGGTCCCAAGTAAGATCGTTATTTATCAATGAATGATTTTTATAGCTAAATGTTTCTAATGATCCTGGGTCAATAAAGCCACGTAAGCATTAATTAATACCATAAATTTTACAAGAGGGAAACATATCAACAAACCCACATTGTCACAATATCGATTACAAGATCTAATAATTTGTGCAATGTAATGATTTATGATGACAAAACACAGTTAATTTTCCCCTTTGCATCCATAAGAAAGCATAATACATTCAAAATACTCTCGATACTTAGTATTAAAAGGGTCTCACCAAGTTCGCATCACATACAGCTAAGCCATGTCAACACCACGACCAACCGACCCGGTGGCAGTAAAAGGATGAATTTCTTTACAACAGAAGAGCAAAAGGTTTTTTTTTCCAAGCATCTCTCAGGAGAAGTGCAAGGCACAATATCACCCACTATGCCTTTCGCTGGGTTACTACTTACGCCTTGCACTGTGTTCTTCTCTCTCACCATCTGCTGCGGCTCACGCAGTTTCACAATTGTGTCTTATGCTCGTGCAGTTGCACAATCCTCCCGACCTTGCCCCAGACCTATGTTATTCAACTAATGATGTTTTACATGCTTGATAATATGGATTCTGGAAGCATTTAATGGATTTCCTCTTATGGTGTTTGACCCTTTGAGAGTATACACATGCACGCTCGCCTTCGACATCTCTTTTGGGCACAAAAGGTCGAATAATTAATATGATGATTTAAAATGTTCGTGATGCTGTACTTGATTTGCCACCCCATGTTACACTGACATAATTCCTTTTAACCAAAGGAGCGACGACTTCAACCAAGTCATCACAAGTCATCCGAATGAGCGACTGAGATCAAACAAGTATTAAATGACTGAAAATAGCGGGCTACACAGGTACATACTAGTCTTTTCAATTTATTTACGTCTTATCACAAATTACTTTGAAATCGTTAAACTTCCACCGTCTTAATTGCAGGAAATAAACCTCCCCGATTACCAAACAAAGTTCATCCTATGGCTTCGCCAAAGGATTCGAAAAGAACACCGAAGCTGAATCATCGATGAAATGAAGGGTTCTGGGCTCTCCGAGTTTCACGTCTCCCAAGACACCCATCGAACGAGACTAGCTGTGGTATGAAGAATGTGTTCAAGACACCCATCGAACGAGACTAGCTGTGGGATGAAGAATGTGTGAAGATAGCCCATGCGAAGCTAGGATGAGTAAAACTATTAGTGAAATACCCGATCAAAGCTAAGACTATGTTGTAACTACTAAACGCTAGTTTGGTAAAGTTCCAAACACATGCAGTAGATATCAGAGGAATATACGTAGCCCTAATGGAACAACACAGAGTCCCATGGGCTCAAACCTATGAAGATTTTCATCAGAGTCATCCTTTTCAAGAAATATCCCGGATGAAATGTTAAAGAAACTGTTGGATGACCACTCCACGTGGCGATTTGATTTTGGTACTAACTGTATTTAGCCGTTAATTTCGGTTGAATTTTATTCTATAAATAAAGGCATTGACCGATTAGTCAAGGGTCGATGGTTTTTGTAAGAACTATTTATTTTTTTTGTTTGTTGATAATTATTTTGAGACTGTTATGAATTAAGAAGTCCTTCTGGACCAAAGACAAGATATTTTCATCAGATGTATGTGATTGGAGTTGGAGAAGAATTACTTCCTATCTTGTTCCAAGAATGATGCAGTAAATGAGTAAGAGAAGTCGATTTTGTTGTCAAGTTATCTGGTGTAATATTTTGATGTTATTTTCTTTAATGATGAAGATAAATCGTTGTGTTGTTATGTGATGAATGTTATGGTAGATGAATTATTTTGCTTTCCATGATCTTGGTTACATATGTGTTTTTAATTTCTGTTAGTTAGATTCTCAGGGAGTAATTGGATGCTCATTTGGTTAATGTATTATTACTAGGCCCTATGGTATATAATTACTGTCTGCATGTTTGAGCAGCGAGTTAGCACAAGCTCAACCCCTTCCCAGTAGTTGAAACTCAATCCTATTACTTGTCAAGTTGGCTTAAGCCGGTTTGCATCTCTCAAACTAGTCCCACTCAAGAGAACCTTTATAAGAAAACACAAAGCTCATCAATAAATTGGCCGGATCGCAAGATCTGGAGAACCATTCCATCTCAAATGATGCAAAGTCTAATTGGGCCTAGGTGGTGGGTTTGGTTCCTGCTGTTGAATCAATGGATTTAAGACCCATCAATAGGTTATCAACCTTTGCTTCCTTCATCACTTCTAAACTACCTTTCGACAATGTGAGTGCTCCACCTTGACCTGTATACTTATATCCACAAGAATCCAACAATCCCAATGAAATCAAATTTGATTTAAGCTTAGGTACATATCTAACAAACGTTAATTCGCTAACAATACCATCGAACATATTGATTTTAATACTGCCAACCCCATCAGTTTTATAGGGAATACCATTTCCCATAAACACTACACCCTCATCAACAGATTGGTAAGAAATTAACCAATTTCTATGTGAGCACATGTGGTGGGAGGCACCTGAATCTAACTGTCATTTTTCTTGATATTGTAAATTACTAGAAATGGATAAAACTTCATCAGTTATACCTGAATTTGTTACAACCAAATTTTCTTCCTTCGTAGAGTTTTCCTCAGATTCCTTTCTTTTCCAACAATATTTCTTGAGATGTCTAGTTTTTCCATAGTACCAACATTTTTCTTTACCCTTTCTGCGTCTTGACTTATATCAAGAAGAAATTCTCTGATTCTTCTCTTTAGTTCGGCCTCGGACCAACATTGCCTTTGAAGAAGGTTTCTTGACTAGATTTTCTCCTCATCTCCTCAGCCAACAAAGCTCCCACAACAAATTCATAAATTAAAACATTTGTTGAGCTAAAGCTAATAGAGGTGACTAGATTATCCCAAGACTCAGGCAATGAACACAATAGTGTAATAGCCTTATCTTCATCTTCCTATTTAACTTCCATACTAGTCAATTGAACTATAAGGGTATTAAAGGTGTTTAAATGGTGAGCAATTGTTGTACCTTCTTTCATCCGAAAACTGTACAACTGTCTCTTCAAGTAGATACTACTCAAGGACTTTATTATATATAGACTTTCCATCTTGCTCCATAAGCTTAATGTTGTATCCTCTCCTACGATATTAAACAAAACATCATCCGCGAGACATAAATGAATGGTACTAAGAGATTTTGCATCTAGATCTTCCCATTCTTCATTTGCTATAGTCGTCAGTTTCTTTGTCTTGCCTGTGAATGTTTTTTGCAACCCTTGTTGCACAAGTAAATACCACATCTTGATCTTCCAGAGCTCAAAGTTTCTTTTACCGCTGAACTTTTCAACTTCAAACTTCGAAATCTACATTTTATCCATTAACACAAAACCGCCTAATACCCAAATCACTACTTACAAGTTAAAGCTTCATGTTTTAAAAAAAAATTCGAAGATATAATCTTTTAATTCAAAGTGGGATTATATAAAATAAGATTAAGGAAATAAAATAATTAATATATTGAATGCACAAACTTTTTTTTCATAAACCAAATGTCCACTTCATATAATGTATAAAGAATAAACACTTCAGAAACTTTATACCTCACTAATAATAAAGGAGAAAGCCTTCATAAACAAACATTTCACTTATGAAGTCAAGTCTTATAAAATTCTGTGCATTAAGAAATTCATTCACCTCATTCTTGCAAAGGAAATCGTTAATATGGAGGAAAATCCCTCTCAAGGAAGTGCCTAGCCTCTTGGACACACCTCTAGCCACATAAGAATAATGTCTCCCTCCTTGTAGATGCTCCGTAATACATGTACAGGGTGCATCCAAAGTGGTCGCTTCTCTTACAACCCTCAGATCGGTAGAAATTGTCCTTCACGTGCTCAATATCGTTCAGAGGTTCATGTATTCATAGAGGTTCATGTATTCACATAGATCTCTCAAACTCGGTTCAGCTCACCTGCATTGCCACCTCTGATACCATTTGTTGATCTACAACGAAAGAAAATATAGAGCAAGATACAAGAAAATGAGTAAACATAGAAGGTAAAACTCTATACACGGAAACATCCACAGGACAATGATATTCAGTTACTATTATGCAAGGAAGATAATGCATCAACCAAACCACTCATTCTCATAATTCTCAAGAACTCTCACATCTTGCACTCACTGCCTTAACATGCTTACATAGATATATAACAGTCTTTGTTAAATATAATGTAACCTCAACAGTTTACCTGTACACTACCATCTATCCTGGCCAGCTGTACTTTCTATTCTTGTTTTTTCTTGAGCCTATTTAGCTCAACTATATCCCATTGCACAGTACTTCTTCAGACTTACTACTTCTGAACTTCTCATTGTACTCTTCTTCATATATTCTAATATACTGTTTTCTGTTCTATTCTTTCTCTCTGCATTTCTTGCTTCATAATTTATCATGGTATCAGAGCTGCAGAAGTAAGCCTCTTCACATAGGCTGGAGAGCAACACGATCCTCATAGCACAGAGCTTCACAGACCTAGAGAGCATTTTGACACAGACTTTTCACAAGGCTTGGAGAGTTGTCCATCATACTCTTGAAAGATCCTTGCAGGAAACTTCCATGAGGAAGCTGTCTGCTCATATGCTCAAAAGATTAGCGTAAGAAGCTCATGCGAGATCGCAGAGCGCACTATGCTCGAAAGTTTCAACGAGCAGAAACACGAGAAGGAAGCAGAGATCGAGAAGGAAGAAACAGTAAAGATTCTTGCACAATTTTCAAGAATCATCAAAGATTTACAAAGAAGAGCTGCAGGAGGCGGGAACTCTTGAAGAATTCAAAGAGTTCATTCAAATTCGCTAAAGATTCCTGCAGAAGGCAGAATCATTTAAAGATTTACGGGAATTCTCTCAAATCTGTCAAAGATTGCAGTAGAGAACAAAGAACTTGTGAAATTCTTTCAAATCTTTGAAAGATTCATAGATTTTTCTTCCGCAGGAGGAAATTCCTTCAAATGCAGCAAATATCAAATCTAACGCACAAAGAACAACCATTGAGGTCGTAAGATTCATCCTGCGAACAGATCTAGAGAGGGAAACCAGTTCAGAAGGGACGAGGAGAGCACGGAAAAGGTGAAAGAATTTCAGCCATCAGATCTTGCGCAAAGGACCGACAGCCGTTGGATCAGTGAGAAAGGGCACGAGGTTTAGTCCTCTAAAGTGCACAGGAGAAATTTTGATTTGTGAAGTCGCGAAATCTTGACATCATCTGGACCATCCATCAAGAGACACATGGCGAGATCTCGACATTTCGCTGACTCGCAGGTGTAAAGGTCAGAAGAATGCCGTGAGAATTCATGAATCGCGAAATCACGAGTCATTCTAGACCATTGGATCGAGAAATATCGTGAGCCGTCGATATTTTCCCATCGCAAAATCGAGGATCGGGAGTTGGACGAGCAAAGGAGACTGCTCTCCAAAACTTCGATACGCGAAATCCCGACATCACGTATCGCGAAATCCTGAGAGGATTGTGAGCCGTCCATCTCAGAGGACAGGTGGTAGCAGATCCAAGCCTTCACTCCATCAACATTTTGGAGTTCGGAATATCGGAGGTCTTGTTGACGAAAGACACTCCACGACGAAAGTCGCGAAATCACGATTCATGAAATAGCGATAAGATCACAACCGTCCATTTGTCTGGACACGTGGCAGACATCAAGGAAACCGTCGGCATCTCGGCAATCGGGGTTTCAAGTTGACAGAGAATTTGGAGTCGTACGTCGCGAAATCGCGAAACGACGAGGACCGTCCATCTTGAGGGGACGCGTGGCGTAAATCCGAGGGCTCCGGAAAAGCCGCGAAAGGGGAGAGTCCATCGACGCATCGGGATTCGGTAAATCGTGAATCCTGAGGGCAAGGGATCGGGTTTCTTTATGGTGAAAACCCCGTAAACGATCGCAGCCATCCATTTTGAGGAGACACGTGGGCGAGATCGGGAGAACCAATCGACACACCGGGGTTCGGCGTTTCACGAATCCTGGAGACGAGACGTCCAGAGCATTTGAAGTTGCGAAATCGTGAGGAGAAATCAGGACCATCCAATATAGGAGGACGCGTGGCGGAGATCAAAGCAATCGGGAAATTTCCTGAAAGGAAAGGTCATCCATCGTGAAATTGAGAATCGAGAAATCAGAGACTCCGTGGACAAGAGGTCCAATACATTTCGACCTACGAAACCCCGGATCCCAATAAGAGGTTTGACTGTGGTCTTATGAGTTCTGGTCATAAGATCTGGACCGTCAGATCATCAGCAGATCTGGATCGTTGATTTGTCCAAAGGCAAATTTCGCATTTCGACAAATTGAACGACAAAGAAACGGAAAAGCCCGTAGAGCTTTAACATTAAGGCACGTGGTCACATTGAACAGAGACTAAGGGCCAATTCAAGGCCGATAATCTCTCATCGGCAATCGACAGTTGAAGCGTTCAGAGGACTCGTCTAACAAAGTTCTGAGGTAAAATATCGTGAAGCCAGAAACTCGCGACGTTGACACTTGCCAAATCTTGCAACACAGCATTCTGGAATACCTGCAAGCTAGCAGCGGACCTGGGTTTCAGTAACAAAAAAAGGTAAATACGAAATTTCCCTCTGTTTTTTCTGCAAAATTAAAAAAAAATAAAAATATGGCGTCATCTAGCAATTTAGGACCAACTCAGGGTCCGATTCTTCTTCAAAAGAACTACGAGTTCTGGTCTCTTCGGATGAGATCCTTCTTGCAAGCACAAGAGTGCTGGGATCTAGTGGATCATGGATATCTGGAACCAGATCCAACAGACCTGTCTACCATGACTAATCAACAAAAAATTGCTCAGGCAACACAACGAAACAGAGAAAATAAAGCTAAGTTTTGGATTCAAAATTTTGTGGATGACTCGATTTTTTCAAAAATCACAGGCGCTGGTACTTCAAAACAGGCCTGGAACATCCTTAAATCTTCCTACCAAGGAAATGACAGGGTCAAAACAGTTAAACTGCAAACCTTGAGGACAAAATTTGAGACTCTAAGGATGACAGAGTCTAAAAATGTGGATCAGTTCATGACTAGAGTCATGGGCATCATGAACCAGATCAGATTGACTGGTGAAACCATCACTGATCAACGAATTGTTGAGAAAATTCTCAGAAGTTTACCCAAGAAATTTGAAATGGTTGTAACAACAATCCTTGAATCCAAGGACCTGTCAATTTTTTCAACAGATGAATTAATTGGTTCTCTGGTGACACATGAGACCAGACTGCATCTCACAGATGAGTCAATCTCCAATGCTTTCAAAACTCAATTCTCCTTCAGCAGA
>SNQJ01S0065463.1:61338-89366 GCA_010110895.2 Picea sitchensis | reverse complement strand
TCTCTACAAAGCCACTAGGAAAATCGATTTTTGATTTTCAGAGACAACACTTAGGCATAATCAATGCTGATGTTTGTAACTGTTGAGTTTAAGAGGGAGTGTTAAATGTAATGTAACCTCAACAGTCTGACTGTACACTGCCAGTTGTCCTGGCCAACTGTACTTTCTATTCTTGTTTTTGCTTGAGCCTATTTAGCTCAACTATATCCCATTGCATAGTACTTCTTCAGACTTACTACTTCTGAACTTCTCATTGTACTCTTCTTCATATATTCTAATATACTGTTTTCTGTTCTATTCTTTCTCTCTGCATTTCTTGCTTCACAATTTATCAGTCTTCACTCAGTTACAATAAACCGATTACATTTAATGTGACTCTATCCCAGTCTTCACTCAGTTACAGTAAACCTAATGTGACTCTATCCCAGTCTTCACTCAGTTACAATAAACTGATTACATTTAATGTGACTCTATCCCTATTATAAATGTAGTTGATTTGATCCAACTAATTATAGAATAATCTAAAAACGAATGTAAATTAGTTGGCATTATCCAACAATGACGAGTCAAAATTATTCAAATCTCGCTACGTTTTTGTTGTTGGTCTCATCCAAGTTAGAAAAAAACCTTACAAAATTGCAAGGCAGGAAGGCCTAATTAAGACCTAGTTGGTGCTAAATTCCTTTATTAGTCCCTATATCATTTTGTGTTGCATTCAATCTCCTTCTGCTCAAAGTTGCATGGAAACAACAATGGCCATCACATTTCCTCCTCGGGAAAGCCAAGCAATGCAACCCAATGATGACCAACTATGCAGTCCATTAAAGGTGTGAGTCCCCAAATCGATTTGTCACACAGGTTACAACGATTATTCTCCTTCTCCCTTCCCCATTGAAATTATGAAGAAGACCCATATTCCAAAACCCATTAAAATGATTCCACCCATATTAAAACTCCCTCTTTCTCTTCCCACTGCAACATATGCCAGTAGAGGAAGATATAAAACAACACATGGAATTATTTAATTCTATAATTGAAGGTGCCCTACTTATTCGATCTTGTTCTTTCTTATAGTTTGGGCTAGCATAGTCTTGTGAGCCGAGAGCTCTCAAAAGTAGAAACAATCCAATCAACAGTTCTCCCTTTAAAGTCGATTGCCAACTGGGTATCATTATTATTCGTATATGGGTAGCAAGAAGCTATAGGATGAAAACATGACATAGGAATAAGAGGCTAAGAGAATGGAAACGAAGTATGCTTCTCTAAAATAAAATTACATGGAGATCCAACGGGTATCTATGTTTTGGGTTTGGGCAATTGTGTCTACACTGCAATCAAAATCTGTAGATCAAACTCAACAATATGTGATTCTATTTTATTCTGTACATGGTTTTGTGATTTTATTTATTTCTTGTTTTGGTCTTTTCAATGTGTTTTATCATGCTATGTCATTAATACAAAGAGCTCAAAGACATGGGATAATAAGAACATGTTGGGGATAATTACTTGTATAAAATCATGCAGAAACAAAAAAACTGAACATAAGACTTGTGGTTCTAAATCTTGATTCATTCATTGCTTTTTAACAAAGATATAAATACAAACATATTTACTAATGATAGAAAGTGAGAACTAAGATATTCTAGAACTTTCTTCAACTAACTGGATCTGAAACTCTTCTAGAACTCTCTAAAATTAGAACTCTCCAAAACTAACTAAGAGGAGTAATAATCTTTTAACACTCCTCCTTACTAAATCTTCATTCATTCACTGTAAAGACATATAAATACACACATGTCTACTAATAATAGAACTTGAGAACTAAGATATTCTAGAGTTTTATTCAACTAATTGGCTTTACAACACCTAAATTATGTCTACCAAACTCAAACACATTTTTTACCAATGGATTTGTAAATATGTTAACCAATTGGTCTTTTGATTTACAATATTTCAAGTAGAGTTTTCCAAATCTACTTGGAATCTTGTAAATCAAAAGACCAAAAGACCAATTGGTTCACATATTTACAAAACCATTGACAAAAAAAAGTGTTTTACTTTAGACATAATTTAGGTGTTGTAAACACTAAATCAATTAGATGTATCAATTAAGAGGGAGTGTTAGTTACTCTCCTTCGAGAATTTTGGAGAGTTCTAGAAAATTTTATGAATTTCAATTAGCTCCTAATATGTTAGTTATCAAATTCTATTTTTAGTAAACAACATGTCTGTATTTAATTTATATCTTCCTTCATAATTAAGATATGAATGGAAAGGTATAATTTTAAAGATTTCTAGAAAATTTTATGAGTTTCAATTAGCTCCTAATATATTAGCTATCAAATTTTATTTTCAATAAACAACATGTTTGTATTTAATTTATATATTCCTTCATAATCAAGATATGAATCAAGACACAGAGCCATAACTCTTATGTTTCATTTTTCTGTTTGGGCCAGAGTTTATACACTGGTACCTACAAGTAATTATCCCGTCCCACCTTCACTTTTACAACTTGTCATCTTAAAAGGTTGGATGAAAATATTCCTTTCAACTTGACATGAAAAAATAACCGTTCAAACTGTTTTTGATCACATGAAGGAAACATAGTTTACCTTAAAAAAAAAATATATCATAAAAAAATAATCCACAAACTTGATATCTTCCCCAACCAGTTCTTCTTATCCCTCTCTGTACTCTTTTTCTTAATGACATAGCATACTAAAACAGAATGAAAATATCGAAAAAAAAAAATTAAAAAAAATCATAAAACTATGTACAAAATAAACAGAAATCCCATATTGTTGGGTTGGCTCTACTAGATTTTAACAGAAGTGTGAAGTGTGGACACAATTGCCCAAATAGAAAACATACATATCGGTTGGAGCTCCACGTAATTCTCTTTCAAAGAAGCATACCTCATTTCCATTCTCCTGGCCTCTTCTGCCTCTGTCATGTTGTCTTCTTATAGCCTCTTTCTACGCATATGCGAATAATAGTAATACTCAGTTGGAAATCGAGTACTCTATCAAGGGATTGGATTGTTTCTTCGTTCTAAGAGCTCCGGGCTCGCATAATGTGCTGGAGAAGACTATAAGAAAGAAGAAGCTCGAATAAGCAAGGAACCTTCAATTATAGAATTCTATAATTCCATGCAGTGTTTTATATCTAGCTCTAATGGCATTTGGTGCAGAGGGAGAAGGTAGAGAGGGAATTTTAATATGAGTGATCTCATCTTAATGGGATTTAGAATATGTGACTTCTTAATTTCAATGGAGATGGGAAAAGGCGAACTATCAGAGTAACCCATGTTCTTCAAAAGAGATTAATTGCTCCACGACAGATATGAGCCATCTCATCTTAATATGTTTTGGAATATGTGTAGTTGGTAATTTTAATGGGGAAGGGAGAAACAACGTTCAAAATTGAACATGTTCTGGTTCTTTCAAAGGATTTCGTCAGAACTTGTGACTTTTAATGTTAAATCAAATATCAACTAGCACAGCCGCTAATTTGCCGTTGGTGAACGCCGAAAGGTCGCTGTTAAACTTCTTATTGGCAATTGTTGGTGATAATTGTTGATGATGCCAGCACAAAAACGTGGCCATGTTAATACCTTAATATTTTTTAATTAGATACATGTTGTAATAAGTTAGTGAACACAGTAATTAAATGTGTCCATTATCAATAGGTGTACTAGTTTTACATGAAATAGATAGGGTTTATGGCCTAAATCCTTAACACTTCAATTCCCCCTTGAACAATCGTGACTATACCATCCCTTGGCTGATATAATAAAAAATTCAAAAGGTTTTGCAAGCCTGAGTCTATCGTGTGTGGAAGATGTGTCACCATGTGCAGAAGGAGATTGGTGATATTCTTTTAATATATAATAAATCTTGAATCCATCTTATCTTGAACCATGTGTATTTGATCAAAAATCCATTTTATAATTGTGATTGTGAAGCGTTTATTAGCACAGGTATTTTATTTACCAATCCTAATTAAGGTTTATGCTTAAGAAAATTCTAACCAAAACCCTAATTACAATTTCTAAATGAAAAGCCCCTATTAGAATTTCTAAACCAGTGAAAAACCATCTGCGCGAAGAAAACAGAGAGAAACCACCTGCACGCCTACATCGATGATACGATCATCTCACCATGAAGCTGTCGATAATGTATTAAACATAAACTGCAGCCATCTGAATATTTTGCACAGAGACAATAACCGATTATATAGAATAATGGGAATAGAATAATGGTGACATATGCGTGTGATCATGTTGTTGCCTCTAATCCCTTACCTTCGCGAGCTCAAGATCGAAATGACTTGGATAGTATTTAGCAAATCGTGGCCGAAGCACTGCTTAAAACATGAGTGTTCAAAAACCCCGGCAGATGGCAATGACGCGTTAGAATATTACAGTGGTCGTACGCTCGCTAGTATTCTATGCCCCCAGAATGCGGCTCTTGACACAATTAAAAAGATAAAAACGCCTGCCTAATATGCCATTTTTGCCAATGACGCGTGAATGTCCGCTGGTATTCTATGCCACCGTTAAAAAAACAAAATGTCTACCCAATCTGTCATCACTGCCAATGAGCTTGGATGTAGTGTGAGTAATTACTTAAACGTTACAGTTATAAGGTTGATATTTTAATATTTTAATTTATCTGGTGTTAATATTTTAATTTCTGTTAATCACTTACGTGGCAATCAGTTAGTTATCAAAGTAATTTTTAAATATGATTAGGCAAATGTAAAAAAGTAAACACATAAACGGATATCTTTATAATAGCTAGGAAGTTAATGATTGAAATCACATCCATTTATTTTGTGTGACTACTAAGAATATTCCATCCATATTTAATCCTCTCCATAGAAAACTTATTAAGCACTAAACCCCTATTAAATCTGCCCATTCTCAATAGGTATACGCCTTTTGGCGTAACTAAGTCAACACTTTACTCAAAGAATTGTTGCTCAAAATCTGGTCTTCAAAAAAAATTTGAAATCTAAATTTTACAAGTCCATTAGGAAGGGGAGAATTAATAGCAATGTTTAAAAAGAAAGGTGGATGTGCAAATTGGTGGTCTATATTAATTTGACATATTTAGTAATATATTTCAAATACAGTGCATTTAAGGGTTTATATGAGTTCAAATTTGATAGGGAATACGGATTAGCTATATGGATTTATGGACCAATTGGAGCAGAAGAAATCACTAAGGTGGACATTAACTTTTTTTTCACTCCAAGAAGCTTCATAATGTTTTTCATAAGTAATATTACTAAAAATTGAATTATTAATTTTCTAGTTAATCTTTTCCATATTTCTTCTACCATTTCCATCTTACTACTCTCTTCCATATTTGCAAAAAAGACAAGTTACTCACATTTTTTGATCTAATGGTCAGAGGGGGATTCGGAGTTGGACAATGGTAATAATTCCCAAAAGGAAAAGATGAGGAGAAGAAAAAAAAGTAGAAAGAGAGAAAAGAAAAAAAGATGTTTAATATGCCTCCTACGTTATCCATAACATACAAAAGTATTAACTTAATTTGATAAAGTCATTCATTTTAAATGCTACATAAAGAATATAAGCCAGATGATGGAATAGAGAGACTTAGGATGTAGAGAATCGGGACATAGAAAATACAATAGACTATTGGGTTTACCACTCTTATTTCTTGGTCTATCCACACTTTTGGAATGCCATCTTCCTTATTGATCCATTTTTATGGATCAATTTTAGTTCATTTCAATAGGGGTAATCGCTATAAATCATGCGTGGATCGATCGGAGGAAATGACCCGAGATGCATCGTATATAAGGTAGCTTGTGGAATTGACTGAACATAATTGAACATAATTGAGAAACTTGATCGGTGGGTGGGCCCCACAGCTCTTCCATATTTGCAAAACTGTTGATACCTTATATTATCACTAATATATCATGATACAAAGCCACAAATTACTCTATAAAGTGTCTAATTAACCATTCTACCGTTTTATTGCCTTTGCTAACTACTCAAGGCATAATAATAATAAAAAACACCATTATAAATGTCCTCTCAAACGTCTATCCATTATGCCATTTCATTGGCACTGCTTTCAAAGACAGGATGAAGTGGAAAGAGTATCTAAAAGGGCCATTATAAATGTCTTCTATCGAGTTTGCTGGTCGATTATATTAAATATGAATTCATACACATAAAGCAATCTTTTCATACACATAAAGCAATCTTCAAGCTATTCAAAATCCAATTAATAAAATTGAAGGATTGTCTATACTTTGCAATTGCAATGTCTTCGGTATGAATAACTATATTTTTGAATATTATAATAACATATTGTAATGTGTTATAACTTAACATTATAATGTAATGTCTTATAATAAAGAGGGTGGGAGGGTTGTTTTACTTTGCAATGTCTTTGCTATGAATAACTATATTTTTGAATATTATAATAACATATTGTAATGTGTTATAACATAACATTATAATGTAATGTGTTATAATATAGAGGGTGGGATGGGGGTGTTTTATTAGATAAAGCTTCTTCTCCCACTCTCTAATAAAACACTCTCTCTCACCCTCTAATAAAGCCCTTCCCTCCTACTCTCTATAGTATAGAGGGGGGGTTTTATTAGATAAATTATATTAGGGGGTTTTATTAGATAAATTATAATATAATTTATCTAATAAAGTCCTCCCTCCCACCCTCTATAATTATAATAACATATCTTATTGGCTCTTCACGTTATGAGGGTATTGGGATTGTGGATGCCTAATTTTCTTTAAATTCAAGGGTTTTTTTTTTCTGTTGTAGATTGATCATTTCCTTGCTGCAGAACCACCATGGATGGATGGGTCATTTCCTTGCTGCAAAAACACCATTTCTTAAAAACAAAAAATATTGCTCATTAAATATTTGGACATAAAATGAAGAACATCCACAATTGTAACAAAATTTTAGTTTCCATGTAACCAAATTTCTGGAAACAAAAATTTCAATCTGGGTGGGAACATCTTTAAGAGATAGAAATAAAAAAGAGGAAAAAAGCAATAAAAAGCGTCTAAGTAGTTAATGAATGTGATGCAGCTACAGACCTAAACTAAACCTGTGTAATTCTAGACTTAATAGTTCAATCTGGGTGGGAACATCTCTAAGAAATAGAAATAAAAAAGAGGAAAAAAGCAACAAAAAGCGTCTAAGTAGTTGATGAATGTGATGCAGCTACAGACCTAAACCTGTGTAATTCTAGACTTAATAGGAAGGAATCACAATAGCCATCTCATCAACGATGGGGAAATGGAGATAAAGTAGACTCCTCCACACTAACAATTTTGACGGAAAAAAGAAAGGCTGAAAAATATCTGGTACATAATTCAGATAATAATGCCGATAAAATTAAAAACACAACCACAGAAATCCAAAAGCCATAGTTCACATATATCATGAAAATACGAAATTGCATTCTTAGGTTGATGAAAGACACAAGATACAAAGAATTTAATATTTCAAAAGGAACATTAACCTGGACGAATAGACGGATTGTTGTAGATTACCCAAGCATATAACAATTACAAACAGTAACCAATTTCTAAATCCAAATTCCAAAGTCAATAATATATCCAATATTTCATTAAATCAATTGACTGTAATAAAGAGAAATGTATAAGCATGCATATTGCTCTATCATGTATAGAGAGGGTGCTTACCAGGGGTCTTAAATAAAAAAAGTCACCAGGTGACCGTCATATCACCAGATTGTAACAAAAATCCATTACTCTTTTGCAACGGCTCTGCCACTGCAACACATTAATCTTTAATCATATGGTTAATAATGAGTAATATGAAACGAATATCTCCATAGGCACAAAGCTTTTAGTGAATAATTTGGAATAGAAAAAAAACACAGAAAATAGATAAACATAAATCTTGAAAATCTGCCAGCTCTACGGATACCAAATGTCAAGGAAGATGAAGACCAACACTGTAAGAGTTGTTTATCCCTGTCAACAGTTCAGCTGGGGTACTACGGGCTATACAAAATGGGCTTGGGCTTTGTTCCTTGTTTTTTTTGTTGTATTTGAGGGATTAAATTTCATTATTAAATTTGGAAGTTATGTCGATTTACTCTGGAGCTTCCATGGAGGGAATTTGGAAATTTTAGATGTTCTAATATTTTTTTTTTATCTGAAAGTATTTTCGTGTATGTATTAGACTTTTGGAATGTCATCTTTAATTTTTATTTTAATCTTTTGAATTTTTTGCTGACTTGGATTTACTGTGTGATTGTGAATCTTTCCAGACATATATGAACAGACCATAACGTGTAATTCATTACATCGACTGGTGCTCTTGCAACGATTTTGGGAGCCAAAACATGACGTTCTCCAGAGATAAACGTGTTGTTAAGGATGCGATGACTGAGGATGAACTGTGGTGGGGCAAGTAAGTACACGCCCCCATGCCGTATTTAGTTTGTGAATACAGAGGCTGTAAGTTGAAGCAAGGATGTTTGATTTTTGGTTGATTCACCACTGAACAAGGTTTTTGAAATCTGATCATCGTTTTCAGTTTTCTTTTTGGTTATTTATGCAGAGGATTAATATACAGTTGGACGACCATACATTCCTGGTCAAGAGAGATAGGGTTGTAGATTATCTCAATCTCTGCAAACGGTGGATTAATATATTTATTGAAATATAAATTTAATTCGTACAATAAACTTAAGGATTGTATGATTTATTTTTATATACTCAGTAATATTTAAGTGGAAAGGTGTAATAGGTGGAAGGTAAGTACACACCGTCATTATTTAGTTTGTGAATACAAAAGATGTAAGTTGAAGTGAGGATGTTTGAGTTTTGGTTGATTTATCGCTGAATAGGATTTTGAAATATGATCATCATTTTAGGCTTTCTTTTTGGTTATTTATGCAAAGGATTAATATCAAGATGGACGTGCATGCATTCCTGCCAACAAAAAAGATGTAGATTATCTCACTTCCATGGAAAAGGTGGAATAATATATTTATTGAAATATAAATTTATCTGGTCCAATAAGCTTAAGGATTGTATGATTTATTTTTTATATTTATTTTTTATGGTTTATTTTTTAAGAATGTAGATTATCTCAAGTCCATGGAAAAGTTGGATTAATATATTTGTTGAAATATAAATTTACATGTCAATAAGCTATAAGCTTAAGCCAAAGAAGAAGCTAGTCTTATTATACTTCTCGTGAGTGGGAAGGAAATATTGAAAGAAGTCAAGAAAGAACAAGAAATAGATTCTTGTTGTAGGTAAGCTTAGAGTCATGCTTACAAGCACTTCTATGAATCTTCTATGAATGATTTTTTTGTGAAAGTTCAAGAGTTATTGGATGAATTTGTTGATATTGTGGAGAAAGTTCAAGAGTCATCATATCTATCTTATTCCAAGAGAAAGTTTTCCTAACAAAGAAGCATACATATTGACCCCTCAAGAGAAAGAAGAGGTCAAGAACCAAGTCCAAGAATTGTTGGATAAAGGTTTGGTCAAGGAAAGTTTGATCATGTGTTCTATACCAACTGTGTTGAGTCCGAAGAAGGATGGAGTTTGGAGAATATGCACAGATTCTAGAGCCATCAACAAGATAACAATCTAGTATAGATTCTCTTTATCCACAATGAATGATTTAATAGATTGCTTGAGTGGAGCTAGTTAATTTTCCAAAATAGACTTGAAGAGTGGTTATCATCATATCAAAATGAGAGAGGGATATGAATGGAAGACAACATCCAAGACAAATGAAGGATTGTATGACAACTTGTTATGTCATTTAGCTTAACAAATGCTCCTTTATGAGATTGATGAATGAAATACTCAAAGATTTTATTGGTAATTTTGTGATTGTTTATTTAGATGACATCCTAATTTTGAGTGAGCATTTCAGACACTTAAAGATGGTGTTGAGGAGGTTACAATAGGAGTTGTTAGTGAATTTGAAGAAATGTTCTTTTATGAAAGCAAAACTTATATATATTGGGGTTCGTAATCTATTCAAATGAATTGAATATGAATCCATAGAAGGTGAGGGAAATCAGAGAATGGCCTTCTCCAAAAAGTGTGTTTGAAGTAAGAAGTTTTCATGGATTGGCAAGTTTTTGTAGGAAATTCATCAAGAATTTCAACAATATTTGTGCACCCATACTCGACACCATAAAAAATGAACATAGATCTTTTAATTGGACAAAAGAGGCTAAGAAGGGATTTAGAGTGTTGAAAGAAAAGGTAAGAGAAAAACTTATTTTAGTTCTGCCATATTTTAAGAAGACCTTTTACGTCAAATGTGATGCAAGTGGAGTAGCCATTGGCGAAGTTTTAAGTCAATACAATAATCCTAATACAATAATCCTATTGCTCATTTTAGTGAGAAGATAAATGATATTAAAAGGAAGTATTCGACATATGAGAAGGAATTTTATGCTGTAATACAAGCCTTGAAAAAGTGGAGACATTATATTATCCCGAAGGAGTTCATTTTGTATATTGATAATCAACCTTTGTAGTTTATAACCAGCCAAGAGAAATTGAATCGGAGATATGCCAAATGGGTAGAATTCATGCAGAATTTTACTTTTGTTATTAAAAATATCACTCGAAGCACTAACAAAGTTGCATATGCTTTGAGAAGGAGATGTTTGATCTTGCAGGAATTCTAAGTGGAGACTTTGGGATTTGAACACCTCAAGGAGATCTGGAGGATCTGAATTTCAAGGAATCTTATGAAGCATGTGAGAACCCTTTGCTAAGGGAAAAAAATCAATTGATGGAGTATTTAATCCAAGATGGATTGTTATTGAAGGGAGGTTGCTTCTATATCCCAAAATTCTCTATGAGGGATCCTTTTCTAAAGGAGAAACGTAGTGGAGGATTCGCTAGATACTTTGGCCATGATAAAACATATCCGCAGTTGAGTTCTTCATACCATTGGCCAGGTATGAGGTCCAATGTGAAGAAATTTGTAGACAGATGAAGAATCTTCCAATATGAAAAAGGAAAGCAACAAAACACACGATTGTATCAACCATTTCCTATTCCATATAGGTCATAGAATGCTATAAGTATGGATTTTTTTTGGGGATTTCCAAGAACTGAGAGGGGAAGTCATTCAATATTTGTGGTAGTTGACGTATTTTCAAATATGACACATTTCATACAATGTCAGAAAACCAGTGATGCTACCCATATAGAAAATTTGTTTTTCAAGGATATTGTGAGATTGCATGGGTTTTCGAGAAGTATAGTCATACCAAATTTGTGGGAAACTTTTGGAGGACTTTGTGGAGGAAGGTATGGATGAGTTTATCTTTCAATTCATCATATCATTCTTAGGAAGACAGACAAAATCAGGTAGTGAATCAAAGATTAGGGAATTTTTTGAGAAGTTTGTTCACAAAACATAACAGTCAATGGGATCAAATACTGCCCCGAGAAGAGTTTGTGTATAATGACGCATCGAATAGGAGTACTGGTAAAATCCCATCCGAGATAGAATATGGAATGCATCCAAGAGGAATTTCAGAGTTGAGAGATTTGGGATGAGATGAATTTTCAATTTGGAGTTGAGATATTTGGGATGAGATGAATTTTCAATTGCAACAACGAAGGATTTTGCTGTAGAAATGTAGAATTTTCACGATCATATCAAGGGACAACTACACGATAGAATTTGAAAATACAAGAGCCGAATAGATCAGAAAAAAAGAGAAGATAATTTTGAGATTAGAGATGAAGCTTTAGCACACTCGAGGAAAGAAATATTTCTGAAAGGGATGTATAACAAGCTGAAGATGAAAAAGAAAGGACCTTGTAAGATCCTCATAAAATTTGTTTCAAATGCTTATGATATTGAATTATCAGAGGACATTGAAATATCACCCATATTCAATGCTTTTGATAACTACATTCATAGATCGATGCTCAGTCTCATTGTAAGAAAGTATTTGTCTTACTGTGTCTTTCATGCCAATCTTTCTATCTATCCTTCTCTAGAGTGTAATGAAAATCCACTAAAAATATGTCTTCCTTAACTTCCTCCAATTTCACAACCCGGTTCGTAACGTCATTTGTCATCTGAGTAACTTGTGCAATGTATATTCTTGGTGTGATGAACTCAATTGGTACTATGGATTCTCTCCCATAAACCAATTGAAAAGTTGTAAACTCATGTAACCTCTTTATAGTTGTTCTATATTCCCAAATAAAAAATGGAAATATATTATCCTAGTCACCTTGATCTTCGCAATAGTCGAATCCTTCTCCAAAATATTATTGAATGATTCCATTATACCATTGGCTTGTGGATGATATGGGTTTCTCTTATGATTTTGAATCATAAATTCTCGAGTGAGGGTGACAATTGTATCATTGAGGAAATGATCACCTTGATCACTCGTTAATCTTCTGGGACAACCAATTCGAGTAACAATGTTCTAAAAAATGAAACTTGTTGCTATGTCTATAGAAAAATCCCTAACAGGTTCTATTTCATCCCACCGAGTCAAATAATCAATTGTTGTAACCATTTGTCCTTCCTTTGAATCTTAGTTGGTGGATTCATAGGTCCTATGAACTCAATAGCCCACTTCTCAAAGGATTGTACTACATGAGCATGGTGTGAGGGTAACTCATCCCTGTGCGAGGGATTATTAACTCACTAATAGAAATCACATGCTCTCGCATAGTCTTTAGCATATTTAAAAATAGTCGGCCACCATATTCCTGGTTGAAGTACTTTCTCTGCAATCACCTTCCCTCCATTATGACCTCCCACAACTCCACAATGATACTCCCAGAAGATTTCATGTATTTTATGGTCAAGTACAAGCATTCTAAGAATAATATATAATCCAAACTTACATAGTTGACCTACAATAAATTGCTAGTCTACTGCATGAACCACCAAATGTCACTTTTTTGTTACATGGAATAACCATAAGGGAAAACACCAGTGCTAAAAAATAAGGCAGTATCAGAAAGATAGTCTGGGACAACTTCAATCTTAAATAAATCTACATCTAGGAGCTGGTCATATACAACTCCACCAGTTTCTTTGACTCTAATCTAGATGAGTGGTGAGGGCCAACGTTCAACTTTCCAGGATTGACAACAACTTCAAAGGAAAATTCTTGGAAAAACAAAAGACGCCTGCAATTCCTCTTTCACTATGATAGTATAGTTGCGCTTGGCCTGTGATAGTTTTCTACTGGTGAAGTAAATAGGATGATCTAAATTTCCTTCACCTGGTTGTTCAAGAACAACACCTAAAACTGTGCCAGAGGAATTGATTTGTACATGGAATTCAACCTTCTAGTTAGGATATGTTAAAATAGGGGTACCGGTTAACGTTTCTTAAAAAACATTAAAAGTTCTGTCAAATTCAGGTGTCTAGTGGAAAGCTTCATATTTCTTCAACAATTTTTCCAATGGGGTAGTGATACTTGTGTAATTCCTGATGATCCCGCGATAAAATCGGGGGCGAGGCATATTCAAAATAACAACAAATTTTGCAAGATCCACCGAAAATCCTTCCCTAAGCACAATATTCCCCAACACGTTTCCAAAAAGGTAAAAAAAAGATGCATTTCTTGAGATTCAATGAAATTTGTAACTCTCTACAATGGTCAAACATTAACCAAAGTAGGCCTATGTGTTCCCTTAGGAAGTTGTACATAGACTATTCATCCATGTAAACTTCAATATACTTGTGGATAAAATTATGGAAAGTCGTAATAACAATCCTTGAAAAGATAACAGGATAATTCTTAAGCCCAAAGGGCATAACATTATAAGCAAATGAACCACACTTGGTAGTAAAGGTATACTTCCTTCTAACTTGTTCTGCGATCCTGACTTGATGATATATTGAAAATCCATAAGTGAAGGAACATGCTTCATTCTAAGCCACCTAATCAAGTACTTCATCATTGAATGGAGTAGGGAAAGGATCATGCACACAAGATAAGTTAAAACAAATTTAGTCTACACAAACTCTTACATCGTTGATACCCTTATTACATTGTATAAAAATAGGACTGATCCATTTTGCTTCATATACAAGAAAAATTAATCCATCTACATGCATTCTATCAATCTCCTTCTTAATATTTTATTTGACTCTAGGTCTTAGATGATATGGTTTATGTTTGAATCGCTTAGCATCAGGATTCAACTCTATTTTCATCTCTCCCAAGTCTCCTTTAATTCCTTTAATTTCTGAAAATCTCTTTGGGAACAAATCCTCGTATTCCCAAAACATGGGCTGGATCTATGTCCTAGTCTATTCCTACCAATAATGTCATATATAAACCAACTTAGGGTGCTCCTCACTCCCAATATTCATCTTATGAAACTTCATAGGTAGGGTATATAAACTATTGAAATTACCTAATAAAGAGTCTTTAACTTCTCTTGTTACTGTAGATTCCTTAAAGGTAAAATGTATGAGCTTCTCCAAGTCTTTAGGATCTTTAGGATCCTTCTCAACCTTACTACAAGCCATAGGTATTCTTGTAGGTTATGGATAAAAACTATACTGAAGAATATATTCATTCTCAAGACATGATGTAGGTGAATATGTGGGCTTGAATTCATCAGTGAATAGCATTTTCTTAATTTGTTTCGGTACTAGTGTGATTTTGAGAGACTTACCAGAAAAAGAGAAATCGTGACAAAATTGGTCTTGTAGTACCTTCCAACATGCAATATATCTTCTAGTCTCCTCATGCACATACCATGATTTTGGAATTGTTCACAAAGAATGGAAGAAATGATGTAACCAAAAATGAGATGGAAGTTGTGCAACTTCCCATATCATAAGACAATACTCAATATTCTCAACTAGATCAGATAAACCATCACATGCCTCTAAGTTTATCATACGACTCTTCACCTTTCGATCCCTACTTGACTCAATGACTTGCGATGGACGGAAGAAGTGGTATTGTATGGTAATATTTATCTCATCGAAAAAAGAAAAAGGTCCATTATGGGTAGCCCTCCATCTAGCTAGGGATGATGTAATGAACATCAAATTTACCAAATAAAAAAAATATTCTAAGGAACATTAATCTCCAATTCATTTAGCACACATAGTTAAGAGAAGGTAGCATTTATCTCCATTGTTAAACTCTGTGAGGTTTTCTTATATTTTGATTATCAACAATGACATTTCTATCCCAGCCTAACACACATTCAACAGAGTTCCTAAAAGGACAAACTCCACAATCTAACATTTCCCTTTAGTCCTAAAGTTATTCTAACATTCATATATATATCTATATATTATATTAGGCTTAGGACTATATTAGTCTTGGGACTTATGATCCTAAACTCTCCCCTTAGAAACAAGATTCTATACTTGCATGCAAGGGTAAGTCTCATCTGGCTTTCAAAATAAAGATCGTATACCATGCATAACATAATGGAGTGGGGAGTGCACACCTTAATGGAATGTTGTTGTCTTAACATAAGATATTTGACATTTCTTTGCATGGCCAAAGTCATCGAATGAATCGTCTGTAATTAATGGTTGGGTAAAGGCCTTCCAATCACCAACGACATAAATATTTTTTGTTAATAAAAACTCTACCCTAAGAACTCGTTTAACTCTACCTAAACTGGACGATATCTCATTTGAGCGATGTACTAATTGGACTAATAGTAATTAGATTTAACCATTTCCAGTTGATCGTGTCATGAAGGAACTGCTCTTTACTTCATATTCATTTAATGTGAAAGTAAGAGTTCTTGTCAGACATGAGTTAAGCCTCTGAACCGACCATTAATGGAGGCCTGTGTGTTCGAAATACATTGGTTATCACTTGACTCCTCGTCTAATAGGGTCGCGCCAAAATATGCTCCATCACATGGCCAAACCCTCCCTTTGTACCATCAACATTTACTCTACGTTGTAAAAGATCGTTAGGGTTAGATGGGTGTCTTTCGTCATTCGTGTAGTTTTCCCAAAGTAACTCTGCATCTTTCTCAACGAGGGGAGAATCGGTCTCTTGGGGATTTTTATCCGGTGGAAGCAGGCATCCCTACCTGAACGCCCTGGTAAGTTCACGATGCTCCTATAATCTTACAAATTTGGATGGAACACTCGGTTTCGTTACAGTGGAAGAATCCCCTTTATACTGGAATTCTTCTTATTTTTTTTTGTAATAGTTTCCCTATGGTTTTTTATCTTCTCATAACCCGCTAGACTACTCTTGCTTCTGGGGAGGTAGTATTCACTGGTGCTTGATTCCAGAGCCTTTTGGAACCTTCTTGACACCCCTCCTTTGTTCCAGCATTTACAGTCTCGCACAGTCATTTTAGCAGGGTTACGTGTTTGCACTTGCTTAAGGGTTTTTTCATTGTTCCTCTATTCGTTTTATGGATTTATCTTACCCTTATGTACTGTTACCTAGTTTCGAGTACCTGTGAGACCACATAGGAGTATTAGTCTAGAATAAATTATGATAGGGTAGAATCCCATGTTGAGGAAACACGTTATCAAGTGTTTTTCCTTCGGTGGATTCTAATAGGCCACCAGCTAACTTCTTATGACAGAAAAGTGTTAAAGGACTTTCCTTATTTTCCATTCAGTATGTAATATAAAGTGGATATTCTATGTCCTGAATGAGTCATTAAGGAATACCCTGTAGCATCCAATATATGAGCCTAAGGCAACTCTTGGTTTAAGGTATTCCATACTATTATTATTGTTCGTTATGGGTGGAAACTACCATTTGAAAATGGGTATTCGACATAGGTATTAACTCTGTGTAAAATATTCGAGCATTTCCTTGTGAATTATATCTGTAAAAAGTTATGGAAACATTTTGTTCTGCACTTATTTGGTCATTTTAATTATTAGAAGATTCCTTTGATTTCCTTGTGTTGTATATATTCAAAGAATTGTTTATCGCGACCTAATGATGGGACTCCTTTGTTTTGCGAGGGTACCCATCAGGTCAAGTTTGGCTCACCTCTCCCTTCCAGTCTATGGATGACTCCATCGACTGCGTAGAGGCAAGGTGACATGTACTGTGGCCACAAGTTAAGTGAAATCCCGAACTTTGTGTGTTTGTCTCTTTAAATCAAATCATTCCGGAATTTAATTTTTGTTTTTCATATAAGAAATTCTATTATTCCTCGATAATTACTAATTGAAAATTGTTGTTCCCCTTACACGGTTGGAGTATCTGAAGGATTCGGGATTTGGGGTACCTTCTCTTACAAAAGGTACTCGGGTTCCTTTACAACGTTCTCAAAACTTATCGTTCCAAATTTTATCAAGGAAACTCTAGGTTCCAACCTAGATTAACATGTTGTATATAAAATTTCGTCCCCATTATTGTTATTTCAATGAATCCAAATGTTGTAACGACATTCACTATTGGAAGACCATAATGCATGCCTTGCATAAGTTTTTGGATACAACTTTGATTTCTGGTTTTCGATTTGGATTGTATAATAAACTTTAAGATTTAACTCACAAGATTTTTCTCGTGCATACTTGTAATTGAAATACAAGGGTTAATAGAGTTTTTAATTCCAGTCTTGTGGATACGTTGGTTATTTATTTTACCTATATTGTTTATAAAGAAGGGAATATCGAATTATATACTTCCAGAAGCATGTCTTCCAATTTTTGGTTACTCCTGTATTATTATGTTTCAGGAAGCTTCGTTGTGGCCAATAGAACTATTTTTTTTCTTTTATTTCAGTGGAGTCTGACTTATACAGAGGCTGGAATGATTTATTACTTGTTAATAAAGCTATGAAATTTCAAAATTATTAAATAAATGTAAATACATTAAAGGGTTCCAGAATATCTGTTTTTCTGAATTCATCGGGCTTTCGCTCCTCTAGCATTTCACTCCATAACTTCGTTTGCATTGATAGATTCGATTTGTTTATTTTTTATTATTATTATTATTTCCAGAACTTAATATATGATTACTTAGACATAATCATCCTCCATTATATAATTTGTACCTATTGGTATACAAACTTCAGGCTTTTGACGTGAGTCTGGTAAGTCATGTGGTAATCTTTACACACACACACACACACACACACACACATATATATTTATATATTTATTGCATACATAGTTGTCTCCTAATATATACCATCATTTTCAATAGTAAGTTAAATGTGATAGGATAAATCATCCAAAATCAGGAAATAACTACAGATATGTATATATGTAGTGTAGGTATGTAATGTTAGTAATTCTCAGATTTACTTCCAGAATAGTGTTTACTAAATGCATACTCACTTGTAAAACAAAATAATCAGATGTATATGATGCACTGAACTGGCAATAATTTCTATTAGAAAATAGTGAAGTAGAAATCTATTAATACAGTTACATTCATGGTAAATTTCCACCATTCAATTTTCATTCCAATCAAACTACTTAGTAGGGTTTACTCAATAGATACAATTAAATTGTGATGGTCTATCCTAATTTTCACTACATTCCTTCAGAATTAAACAAACAGAGTACCTCCTTCATATTAAATAGATGAAATCCTATCAGCCAATAATTCACAATGACATTTTAAACAAAGAAGGAGAAGATAAACATATTTGAACCAATTTCCGAACAACAAATGGAACAACCAATTTCCTCCCAACCTTAGAATAGAACAACCAATTCACTTGCCCCCATTCACCCCCTAGCCTGACCATGAATACATGAGGGCGAACTCAAAAATCCTCCTCAACAATTGTCCTTCAGTTTTCAAGAGATTTCTCCTTGCCTCACACTCAACATGTAGTGTTCATAACAACAAGAGATCAATATTTTTCCTTAGCATACTAGGCAATGTCCGGCCTTCTCCCATATGCTATATATGCCAGAGAATTTGTGCCTAGGTCTTTTTCCCCTTTGGGAATTTTCGTAGCTTTCCAAATTCCTGATTTTCAGGGGTTGCCAATGGAAAAATTCCTAATTTCTCACTTGTAATAATCATCCTTGAGGTAGTTCTAATATGTTCCCCACTCATGGAGTCATGGTCAACTGATTTTAACCTAGTTGTTCCATTTGTCCATCAATAATAAATATAAAATATTTTTTTTCATACAAGTTTCATAGTCAAGTAGTTAGTTGGGTCAAATCAGATCTCTGCCAAACAATCATAATTCACTAATTACAATTAACTAAATTTGAAATTCGGAATTGCCATAAATAAATAAAAAATTCCAATTTCGAATTTACCAAAAACGAAAAATAATTTCCTAAGAATTTTCAGAATTAAAAAAATAATTTATTTTTGGGGATGTTACATCCTTTCCCCCTTCAATAAACCATTGTCCTCAATGTTCGTTCCTTTCTTGGAACATGATCGGATGAAATTTTCACAAATCTCCCTCCAACTCCCAAGTGGCCTCCTCAGGGCTAAAGTGCTTCCATTGCACTTTTACCTAGGCGATGGCTCGGTTCTGAACTGCTATTTCTCTCCTATCCATAATGCGGAGAGGTTCCGCTTGGAACTCACCTTTTGGTTCCACCTGCACCAAGTTCCAATCGATCATATGAGTAGGGTCATGAACATAATTCTTTAACAAAGAAACATGAAATACATTATGAATTTTTAGATTGGCAGGAAGTGCAAGCTGTTATGCTACAGGTCTAATTCGAGCTAAGATCTCGAAAGGGCCACAAAACCTGGGTTCCAACTTGGCACAGTTCCCTATCTTTAATACATTTTTTTGGGATTTGACTTTTAAATAGATGTGGTCTCCCACTTGAAATTCCAGGTGTTTTCTTTTCTGGGCCGCGTAACTTTTTTGTCTGTATTGCACCTCTTTCAAGTTTTGTTGTAATTTTCTTACCATGCTCTCCATTTCCTGGAGCATCTCTGGTCCTACCATGAGTTTGTCAACTCAGTTATCCCAGCTAATCAGAGTGGTACACCTTTTGCCATACAGTACTTTGAAAGGGATCATCTTAGCCGAAGTTTGGTATCCATTGTTGTATGCAAATTCTACCAAGTGAAGGTAGTCTTCCCACTTGCTTGGTTTTGTTCTTACGTACATGAAGAGAATATCTTCTACGATTTGGTATGTTCGTTCAGTCTCCCCATCTGTTTTTGGATGATAACTCGTGCTGAAATTCAAGTTAGCATTTAACCCTGCAAATAATTCTTTCCAAAAAGAAGATGTAAATTTTGCATCTCTATCCAAAATCACCATTTTAGGAATACCATGCAGTCTAAAAATTTGTTTCATGAATATTTCAGTGATGTTAATGGATTTAAAAGTACACTTTACAGGAATAAAGTGTGCAGACTTACTAAGTTTATCGATTACCACCATAATTGAATTGTTATGTTTTTGAGTTCTAGGCAAACCTGTAATAAAGTCGAGTGATATAGTCTCCCATTTCCATTTTAGTGTTGGTAAGGGCTGAAATAGGCCACCTGGATGCTGGTGTACGGATTTTACCTACTGACAATCTTGACACTTAGCTAAGTATTTTTTGTTTCACCCTTCATATTAGGCCATTAGAATCACTTTCTTAATGCTGTTATTGTTTTCTGGTATCCTGGGTGTCCAGAATATGGTTTCTTGTGAGCTTCATCCAAAACTGTTAACTTTAACTCTATCGAATGTGGTATGTATATTCTGTTTTTGAATCGTAGTAGACCATTTCTATCCAAACTCAGATTTGTTTTGTCTAAATATTCTGTAGTGTTCTGTAATTCTGCCACTGTTTTAGTGTAATTTTCATTGTTATTACCTGCAACCCTTATCCTCTTCTCAAGATCATTTTCTTCCCTGCTAATGTTTATTTCAAACAACCCATGAACTCTTCTTCTTAAGGAATCCACCACTTTGTTTTAATTACCCTTGATATGTCTTACCTCAAAGTCAAATTCTCTCAAGAAGGCTAGCCATCTTGCTTGCCTTGCATTAAGGTTCGACTGACTAAAAAAAAAATTCACACCGCTGTTGTCCATCAATAACATAAATTTTCTACCCATTACGTAGTGCTGCCACATCTTTAAGGTGTGTATTACAACTGCCAACTCTAAGTCATGAGTGATGTAGTTTTGTTTGTTTTCCTTTAGTTTTCGGGACTCATAACAAATAACGTGCCCTTCTTGAGTTAGTACACCACCTATTCCTTCTTTACTCGCATTTACACAGATGGTGAAGTCTTTGTCTGGATCTGCTACCTTTAAACTGGGTGCGGTCGTTAACAATTGTTTTAACTTATTGAAACTGTCTTGACATTTATGTGACCAATTAAACTTCGTTCCCTTCTTTTGTAATGATGTTATAGGGTATGCAATTTTGGAAAATCCCTCTATAAATCTGTGGTAATATCTGGTGATTCCCATGAATGACCGGATGTCTGCTACATCCTTAGGAATCAACCATTTCATGATGGCTCTTATTTTCTCAAGATCGATTGCAATGCCTTTTGCAGATATTACATGTCCTAGGTACTATATTTTCTTCTGATAAAAGTCACACTTATCAAATTTAGCATATAGTTTGCATTTCCTTAAAGTTTGTAGAAATATACTTAAGTGCTCTTCGTGTTCTTCTTCTGTTTTAGAATATACTAGAATATTGTCAATAAATACTAGCACAAACTTGTCCAAGTACTGACTGAAAATACTGTTCATTAAACACATAAACATGGCTGGCACATTAGTGAGTCCAAATGGTATAACAACAAATTCGTAATGTCCATATCTCATTCAGAATGTTGTTTTACTTATGTCCTCATCTTTTATCCTAACTTGGTGATAACTAGATCGTAAATCCAATTTTGAGAAAATATTTTCCCCACCTACTTGATCAAACAGATCATTTATCCTAGGTAAGGGGTACTTGTTCTTAATATTCATTTTGTTTAATTGTCTGTAATCGATGCACAATATCAGAGTTTCATCTTTCTTTTTCACAAAGAGGACTGGTGCTCCCCATGGTGAAACACTCGATCTGATATATTCTTTATCCAACAATTCCTGTAGTTCAATTTTTAGTTTTGTTAATTCCGACAAACTCATTCGGTAGGGTGCTTTAGAGATAGGGGTTGAACCAGGTAGTAGGTCGATAGAAAATTCTATCTCCCTCCTTGGGGGTAATTCAGGTATCTCATCAACAAACACATCTCTGAAATCATGCAAAATAGAAAAATCCTCCAAGTTAGGTTTATCTTCTTTTTGTAACAGATTTGTTACTTGGATGGCATAAACTTGACAACCCTTTCTCATGCATTTCTTGAATTGCATTTCTGAAATCTGTCTAATTGAGATTGGTTTTTGTATACCTTGAACTGTCCTAGCAGTGTCATTTCTTTATACTTGAGTGATTTTTCATAACAATCTAACACTACTTTATTTCTTTCTAACCAATCCATTCTGATAATTACATCATAAGATCCTAATGGTAGAATGTTTAGATTTATCTTTATGTTTTGACCCCCTAAACTGAACTCATAATTAGAAATAAAGTCGAATACATTTCTTTTTGTTCCTGTTGCTAGTTGTACCAACCAAGATATTGCATGTCTTGTTTTCTTAAGTTTGTTTGACTCCACTATACCAGGAGTGATATAACTTAATGTAGCTCTAGGGTCAATTAAAACAAAAATACGAGTGTTATTGATTTTACCTTCAATTTCCACTAGAGAATATTGGTGGTCATCTTGTCGACCATCCACTACTTCATTTATCCGATGCAAGCTTCTGCCCACATATCCCACTGTAGAGGCTTCCTAGAGGTTGTGAACCGTATTTCTGGCTACTGAAGTCAAACATGGATAGTTCCTCCTTAAGTAAGGTTCTCCACATTCCTTTCATTTTAACGATTCACGGGGGATGTCCCTGAACTTCTTTGTTCCTAGGTTTACTGGTTTACCACCTCCTTGGGTGTTTTGATTGTTGGAGCAAAAATATTTCCTTGGAAAATGTTTTTCTACATTCCGATAAGGCACTGGCTGATATCCCTTCTTCCGTTGGTTCATTTGGTCGTGTTTCTTGTCTTTCGAAGCCTTGGGAAATTTTGACCGTTGTTTGTATTGGTCGTAACACATTCGGGCTTTCATGAATACTTCATTCAAGGACATGGGTTTATCAAATTCGATTCTATCCTTGTAGGAATGTGGTAGACAACTTAGGAACCGGTAGATTTTTACTTTGTCCTCCCGGATATAAGGCACGAACCTTAGTAATTCTAGGAATTTGTTTATCGGATCTTCCATAGCCATTTGACTAAGTCGCAGCTCATAAAATTCTTTGGTTTTTATTTCATAGTAACTTTTAGATAGGTATTGTTTCTTAAAGTATTTATTAAAGTCTAACCATTCCAACTGTTTTTCCTTTAGACCCTTGGCCAACTTCAGGTCTTGCCACCAAATGTTGGCTTTCCCTTTCAGATTATAGATGGCCATTCTGACCTTCATATTGCTGGAATAGTTGTATATCTGGAAATACTTCTTGATGTCTAATAACCATGGTTCAACTTCCTCCCCTATTCTGGCTTCCCCATCAAAGGTAGATGGTTTGATTTTCTTAAACTCTCCCTCAAGGTGATCTACCCGTTTCCTTTTCCTGTCTATTTTTGTTTTATCTTGAGCTAAAGGTGTACCTTCAGATGAGTTGTCCCCTATTTATGCTTCGCGACCGGAATTCTTGGAGGGTATTTTACTAACCTCTTCTTCCTGATTATCGTCCTTTGGAATTTTCTTGGTCACTATACTTCATAGAAATACTTCATTTATTTCCTGTTGTTCCTGCTGTGATTTTTTCAGTTTCTCATTGTCTTCTTTGAAAACCTGCAACTCAACAATGAGATTTCTTATCGTTTCTAGAACTTCGGTAGGTTAACTTCCATCACTGTTCCATCTCTGATCTTCAGGAGGTATTTGTTCAAGATTCTCCTCAAGTCTGATTTCTTCTTCATCCTAGGCTGCCATGATTAAAACTGAATAAAGTGTTTTCTGTTTGTAATAGTAATTTTTTTTGTTAGTTTTTCATAACCAGAAAAAAAATATGCTAAATAAATATTTTGTCCATGCTCAAGGTTCAAGTGATGTAACCTTTGCTCTGATACCATATGTAATGAACCTCAAATTTACCAAATAAAAAGAAAATTTCCAAGGAACATTAATCTCCAATTCATTTAATAGACTCGTAATTAAGAGAAGGTAGCATTTATCTCCATTGTTAAACTCTGCGAGGTTTTCTTATATTCTTCTTATCAGCGATGACATTTCTATCCCAGCCTACACACATTGAAAAGATTCTTAAATGGACAAACTCCACATTCTAACATTTCCCTTCAATCCTAAAGTTATTCTAACATTCATATATATATCTATATATTATATTAGGCTTAGGACTTGTGATCCTAAACTCTCCCCCAAGAAAAAAGCTTCTATACTTGCACGTAATGGTAAGTCTCATCTGAATTTTGAAATAAAGCTTGTATACCATGCATAACGTAATGGAGTCGGGAGTGCACACCTTAATGGAATGTTGTTTGCTTAACATAAGATATTTGACATTTCTTTGCATGGCCAAAGTCATTGAACGAATCCCTTGTAATTAATGGTTGGGTAAGGGTCTTCCAGTCACCATCGACATAAAGGTTTTTGGTTAATAAAAAATCGACCCTAAAAACTCGTTTAACTCTACCTAAATTGAACGATATCTCATTTGAGAGATGTACTAACTGATCTGATAGCAGTTAGAGTTAACTGTTTCCAGTTGATCGTGTCACGAAGGAAATTCTCTTTACTTCGTATTTATTTAATGTGAAAGGAAGGGTTCTTGTCAGGCATGAGCTAAGCCTCTGAATCAACCATTAATGGAGGCCTATGCGTGCAAAATATGATGGTTATCACCTGACCCCTTGTCCAATAGGGTCACGCCAAACTCTGCTCCATCGCATGGACAGACCCTCCCTTTGTACCATGAACATTTACTCTGCATAGTAAAACCTCGTTAGGGTTAGATGGGTCTCTTTCGTCATTCATGTAGTTTTCTCAAAGTAACTTTGTGTCGTTTTTAGTGAGGGGAGAATCAGTAGCTTAGAGATTTTTATCGGGTGGAAGCAGGCATCCCTACCCGATCACCCTTGTAATTTCATGATGCTCCTGTAATCTTAAAACATTGGATGGAGCACTCAGTTTTAGTTACATTGGAAGAATCCCTTTTATACTGGAATTCTTATTATGTTTTTTTGTTATAGTTTCCCTATAGTTGTTGCTATTCTCATAATCCCCTGGACTACTCTCGCTTCTGGGGAGGTATTCTTTACTGGTATTTGATTCATGAGCCTTTCAGAACCTTCTTAACACCCCTCCTTTGTTCCAGGATTTACACTCTCGCACAACCATTTTAGTGGGGTTACGAGTTTGCACTTGTTTAAGGGTTTTTTCATTGTCCCTCTATTCGTTTTATGGATTTCTATTACCTTTATGTATTGTTACCTGGTTTCGATTCCCTGTTAGACCATGTGGGAGTATTAGTCCATAATAAATTCTGATAGGGTAGAATCCCATGTTGAGGAAGCATGTTATCAAGTGTTTTTCCTTTGGTGGATTCTAACAGGCCACCAGCTAACTTCTTACGAGAGAAAAGTGTTCAAGGAATTTCTGTATTTTCCATTCAGTGTGTGATATAAAGTTGATATCCTATGTCCCGAGCGAGTCGTTAAGGAATACCTTGTAGCATCCCATATATGATACTAAGTAAACTCTTGGTTTAAGGTATTCCATACTGTTATTATTGTTTATTATGGGTGGAAACTAACATTCGAAAATGGGTATTCGACATAGGTATTAACTCTGTGTAAAATATTCGAGCATTGCCTTGTGAATTATATCTGTATAAAGTTATGAAATAGATTTAGTTCTGCACTTCTTTGGCCATTTTAATTATTAGAAGATTCCTTTGATTTCCTTCTGGTGTATATATTCAAAGAATTTTTTATCGCGACCTAATGATGGGACCCCTTTGTTTTGCGAGGGTACCCGTAAGGATGAATTAGGACGAATTTGGCCCACCTCTTCCTTCCAGTCCGTGGATGACTCCATCGACTGTGTAGAGGAAAGGCGACCTATATTGTAGCCCCATGTTAAGTGAAATCCCAAACTTTGTGTGTTTTTATCTTTTAATCAATTCATTCTGGAATTTAAGTTTTGTTTTTCATATAAGAAATTCTATTATTCCTGGATAATTGCTAATTGAAAATTCTTGTTCCCCTTATAGGGTTGGAGTATCTGAAGGATTTGGGATTCGGGGCACCTTCTTGTACAAAAGGTACTCAGGTTCCTTTACATCATTCTCAAAACTTATCGTTCCATATTTTATCAACGAAATTCTAGGTTCAAACTTAGATTAACGTGTTGTATATAAAATTCCATCCCCATTATTGTTAATCCAATGAATCCAAATGTTGTAATGATATTCACTGTTGGAAGACCATATCGCACACCTTGCGTAAATTTTTGGATACAACTTTGTTTTCTGGTTTTCGATTTGGATTATATAATAAAGTTTAAGATTTAACTCAGGATTTTTCTCCTGCATACTTATAATTGAAATACAAGGGTTAATAGTGTTTTTGATTCCAGTCTTATGGATACGTTGGTTATTTATTTTACCTAGATTGTTTATAAAGAAGGGCAAATCATCTTATATACTTCCAGAAGCATGTCTTCCAATTTTTAGTTACTCCTGTATTATTATGTTTCAGGAAGCTTCGTTGTGGCCAATAGAACTATTGTTTTTCTTTTATTTCACTGAAGCCTGACTTATACAGAGGCTGGAATGATTTATTACTTGTTAATAAAGCTATGCAATTTTGAACTTATTAAATAAGTGTATATACATTAAATGATAAATTCTGAAGCAAGGAATGTAGAGAGAAAAGAATAGAACAATATATTGAAATGTATGAAGAAGAGTACAATTATAAGAGAATGAAGGAGTACTGAAGAAGTACTATGCAATGGGAGATGGCTGAGCTAAATAGGCTCAACCAAGAAAAAAATAGAAAGTACAGCTGGCCAGGGCAGTTGGCAGTGTATAGTCAGACTGTTGAGGTTACATTATATGTAACACTCCCTCTTAAACTCAACAGTTACAAACATCAGCACTGATTATGCCTAAGTGTTGTCTTTGAAGATCAAAAATGGATTTTCCCAGTGGCTTTGTAAAGATATCAGCAAGTTGATCTCGAGAACCACAAAATTGTAGTGCAATATCACCATTAATGACTAGCTCGCGTATGAAATGAAAACGAGTGTCAATGTGTTTGCTTTTCTTATGAAACACATGATTTTTGGATAAAGCAATTGCTGATGTATTATCACAGAAAATAGGAGTTGGATCCTTTTCTATATGTGACATATCTTTCAATATTCTTCTCATCCATACAGCTTGACAAGAAGCTGAGGTAGCAGCGACATACTCTGCCTCTGCAGAAGATATTGATACAATTGGCTGCTTCTTTGATGCCCATGAAATCAAGTTCGTGCCCAGTTGAAAAACATGTCTAGATGTGCTTTTCCTGTCATCTAGGCTGCCTGCAAAATCACTATATGTGTAACCAGAAAGTTGATTACTATCAGATTTAGTGTACCATAAGCCGAAATTGAGAGTTCCTGCAACATATCTCAAAATTTGTTTTTCCATTTTCCAGTGCGAATCTTTGGGGGATTCCTTGAATCTAGAAACAAGGTTGGCTGCATACATAATGTCAGGCCTAGTTGTTGTAAGATACAACAAACTACCTAATAATCTTTTGTATAGAGTAGAGTCCACTGTAGAACCTTCATCATTCTTGCTCAATTTTGTGCCTATTGGTATGGGGGTTTCTGCTGGATTGCATCCTTCCATGCGAAATCTTTTGATGATGTCTGCTGCATACTTTTGCTGACAGACAAAAATGCCTTTGGCTGATTGATGAACCTCAATCCCTAAAAAATATTTCATTATGCCAAGAT
>SNQJ01S0065463.1:44507-54746 GCA_010110895.2 Picea sitchensis | reverse complement strand
ACCCATGGATCCCCCTTCAACTATCCCACTCAATGGCCTTCTCACACTAGAGAAACCAACTCTCAAACCTGCCATATGCCCCACAAAGGGATTACTTTGTCAAACCACATATAACCCTAATGGTAGGGAAGCCCAACACTATAGTATAATAGAAGATATTTCCCAAGCCCCATGTTCCATGTTGACACTTGAAGTAGTGCAGTCTTTTCCTATGCAGCGTAAAGCCTTATTATCATCCATTAGAGGAATTGACCCTGTTGAATCTATTGTTATTTCCTTCAACAAGAATTGCAATGAATCTCGCCTATCATATCAATTGGCATTACAAATCAATGTCCAATCTCTCAATAAAAATGTTTTCCAAACAATGCTCGATTAAGGCACCGCAACATGAATCATGTACTTGACATGTTGGAAATATCTTGGTTCTCCTCAACTTACCACATTTGAAACCATCCTTAAATCTTTTGATATACATTTTTTCAATCCCCATGGAATTCTCCCCTGACTACCAGTTGAACTTGTGGGAAAAACTGTTTCGGTTGAAGTCGAGGTGATCGATGCCACACTCGACTATAATTTTCTTTTAGGTCACACCTAGTTTTACACCATGAAGGTTCTGGCATCTAGCATCTTTCAACTTGTCAAATTTCCCCACGAAGGTAAGATCATCACTATATACCAACTAGAATTTTGTATACTAGACGTGAAAATCAATTCTAATGTGAATGCCCTTTTATAGGAGAATCTTCTTTGGGATGCAAAAGCATCGGGGTAGGCATGTATACCTCTTTAATGGGTAATTTTTCCATTCCTCCACCAAAAATCACCCCAACAGTCTCCATTAATATGATTTTCGTTGTTACTGGTACACCCATCGATTACAATGACCCCTAGGTAATCCCTCACCCATATGATATAGAATGTTATGGAGACACCATGCCACTATCACTAATAGAGTTGGCATATTCATTGATACAATCCATAACATAATCTACCAATTCTCATTCTAGTCTCCTACTAGATGAGGAACTATATCATTTTTCCTCTCCCTATTGGGTTAACTACACTTCAATGTCACATGACTTTCTCAACATCATCCTTCCTTCTGAAAAAACCATTACGGAAATAAGGACTTTGAAAGATAAAACATGGGACTATTCTCACCATCGATCCTCCTTCCTACCCTTTGGAGAGAAGAAATAAACCCAAATACAGACCCTCGTTTTGACTAATATTTGAGATCCATCCCTCTTACCTTCCACATCATATCTTATTTTTTCTGAAGGAAATTTGGGAAACATTTCCAAAACCATTTCAGTTGATATTTTAGTTAAACCTAGGGTCATGTAAAGCATCCATATAGGCACAAATTATTACCCTGAAGAAAAGGAATCTTATACTACCCTATACAAAGAATTTTGTGACAATTTTGCCTGGTCTTTATGAAGAGATTCCAGGAATCAACCCATGAATTGTTGTCCATGAGATTAAAAATTATCTCGGAGCTTGTCCAATTCAACAACGCCTCCACCCAGTTCATCCAAGGAAAGTTGTAACAATTAAGGAAGAAGTTCAAAAATTATTGAACATTATTTTTATTTATCCCCTGCCCCTAACTGAATGGGTGTCCGACATCGTACCAGTTAACAAAAAATAGGGAACCATCCGTGTATGCATTGATTATAGGGATCTCAACAAGGCATGTCCTAAAGACAATTTCCCTACCCCTTTCATCGATCAAATTATCGATGATTGCATCGAATGTGAAGTCTTCTCATTTATGGATGGTTTCGTCGATTATAATCAAATTGAATTTACTCCGGAAGACTAGCACAAAACTGCCTTTATCTTCCCATGGGGAACTTTCGCATATTGTAAATTATTATTTGGTCTCAAAAATGTTGGTCCAACATTCTAGTGGCCCATGTATTATTCATTCCATGACATAAGACATATCATCTAGCCTTACTTAGATGACCTTCCCGCCTACTCTCCCAAGAGATTCAATCACATATATCACCTACGCCAAATATTCGTACACTGTTGATATTACAACATTCTCTTAAATCCACACAAATGCATTTTTATCATGGAGTATGTCCATTTACATGGCTTGATTGTATCCATGTTTGGGATCAGATTTGATCCCCTTAAAGTTGAGACAATCATCAACTTTCCCCCTCCCACCTCCGTAATCCAATTTCAAAATTTGCAAGGGAAAGGAAACTTTCTTAGAAGCTTCATTGCCAATTATGTGGAAATCACCAAAGGTTTCATTCAATTACTGAAAAAGGGTGTACCTTTTATTTTGGATGAACAGGAATAACAATATTTTGATTGTCTTAAGAATTTTCTTACATCCACACCGTTACTCAAACCCCCAAATTAAAATAAAAATTTCATCCTATACCTGACAACTTTAGGTACCACCATTGGAATGGAATTAGTCAATACTGATGATAAACATAAGGAACATGTTATTTTCTATATCAGTAAGGTCTTATTTGGTGTCGAGCTTCAATATCCCTATGTTGAGAAGTTGGTGTTGGTCATTGTTTACATCGTCCAATGATTCTGGTATTATATTCTGCTCCGAACCACCATTGTTGTATTTGACGCAAACCCAATGAAATATATTGTGTCATGCCAAATATTGGGGCTAGATACTCTAAATGGATATTCCTACTACAAGAATTTGACCTTGAATTATCCACCCCTAAATCTAAAAAATCATTGATCTTCACGGAATTAATGATTGATCTTCCCCAAGCCTTTGATGAATCTATGGTACAAGATTCATTGTCGGATGAATATTTGTTTCTCATCGAATCATCTAATCCTCAGTATGGAGACATATTGATTTATCTCCAGACCCAACGTTTTCATCCCAATTTGTATAAATATGATCAGTGTTAGATACACCACCAATCCCGAAACTATTGCATTGTCGGTGATACCCTCTACCGTCGTTGACTAGATATGGTATTACACCAGTTTCATCCATTCTAATGTCGAAAGAATCCTCAATGAATACCACTCAGGAACATGTGGTGGCCATTTTTTCGGGTTAGCCACTGCCCAGAAGATATTACACGTAGACTATTTTTGACCCACAATTTTTAAAGATGGCATAAATATGGTACAAAAATGCCACCCCTATAAATTGTTTTCCAAAACAATGTGTGCTTATCCCTCTCCTTTACATATCGTTCTCGCAGTTGGCCCATTATATAAATGGGGAATCAATTTCACTACATGTAAACCTCCTTCTTTCGCCAGTCATAATTACATTATTGTGGTTTTTTATTATTTCACAAAGTGGGAAGAATCCATGCCTACCTTTTCTAATGATTCCAAGACTGCCACATTGTTCGTATTCAATCGTATCATCGCACGCTTTAGTGTACCTAAATCCATTGTGGCCGACCATGGATCACATTTCTTCAATAACATGATGAAAAACTTATCTACTTTGTTTCATTTTGACCAAAAACACTCATCTCCCTATTACCCTCAAGAAAATGGTCAAGTTGAGTCTGTCAATAAGGTACTCAAAAAAATGCTCTAGAGAATGATAGGAAAACATAAAACCAATTGGAATCTAATTCTATTTCCGGCCTTGTGGGCATATCGAACCTCTACCAAAACTGCCAATGGCTTCACACCATTCCAACTTGTTTGTGGCTTGGAGGTAGTTTTGTCCATCGAATGCAAAATCCCTTACCTCAAGATAGTTTTCGAACTCCTTCCTGACACTTCTTCTGAAGAATAATTACTCTTATATTTATCCCGCCTTGATGAGCAATGTCATGAAGCCATCATGGCCAATGAGTCTCACCAAAAGTGTGTAAAACACCAATACGATAAAAAAATACTCCCTCGAACCTTCTCGGAAGGAGATTTAGTTTTTATCTACAACCAAGACTGCAAAAAATTAGGTGCGGGTAAGTTCGAACCCTTATCACATGGAACCTATATAATTACACAAGTTCTTAAAAGAGGATCCTATGAGCTAGAAGATTATCAAGGAAACCCTCTATTGGAGCCCCGCAACAAGCTTTATTTGAAAAGGTACTACGCATAAGCCTTGCACTATGTGGTGATTCTGTACCATATTATTATAGTTTGTTGTGGTTTATTTTGTTTTTCCCTTTGTGTGAAATTCTTTGTCAATCTATTTATCCTATCTAATGCTTGAGTTGCAGATGGTGTCATTTCCCTCAACCTATTTTGGATATGTGGATGGAGCTAGTCACACCTCTACGAATATATCTTATGCTTCCTAGGTAATCATTCCACCCACCAATGACATAGCAAGATATGGGGGCATATATCTTGGTCTTGCAACGAACAATGTTGTAGAATACAATGTTTTCATTTAAATTCTTACCGAAGCATCTCCTTTGGGCATACACCACTTGATAGTGCGCCTAGATTCCAAACTCATCGTTTTACAACTCAACTCGACTTATACTATTCAACATCCTATCCTTTTTCAGAAATATTTATGGGTACAACTCTTGGAATGACTATTTCATTTTATCTCTTAAGAATAGATACCAATATAACTCAAATCTTTAGATGACTCACTCGCAAATTTTGTATTGAATTGACATATACTTCATTAAAAAACACCACATTCAACATTCATTGTATAAATCATTATACACATCATTCAACACATTTACATAAGAATAAATAAAAAAGTTCATATATGTGTGTGTGTGTGTGTGTTCAAAAAAATCCACAACTAGTATAACATAAAAAAAGTGGGCTATCCACCCATACATCCACAAAACAGATATGCATCAAATTTCATCAAACTAAAAAAGAACTAATCGTCATGAGGGGACCTATAGTCATTATAACATATCACAACTCCCACAACCTTCCACAGAAGGCACCTGAATCTATTCCCCACACCCACTACATTCCTCTTCATACGTAGAGGTTTGTCATACATATGGGTCACTGGAATCCCAATATTCAAATTCTCAAGATTTTCCTCGAGATCCTCTAATATATTTGCATCAGTGCCTCTACCATGTTGTTATCTTCCAACACTTAGTTTCTCCCCTCTTCTACGTAATGGAGACATGCCTACTGGATATACTGGTGCAAAATCTACGTATCAAAAACAATTTGTCATGCTACAAAAAAAAAACATTCATGTATATAACAAAATAAAAATAAATAAAAAATACCAAAAAATAGTGAAAATTCATCTTTCTTACCAAGATCGCCGTTGAAATCTTCCCCCTCAGGAAGAACCATATCATGATCATCACGATATTCGACGCCATTATATGCATAATCATCCACCACCAATATTTTCTGATCCCACCATCGAAAAAATTTGGCATCAAACTGAAACTGTGTCCCCCTGAGTCGTAAAAACATATTTGTCCATTTCTTCATTGTCAAATCTCTAACCCTAACATCCGAGATTGTATATCATGGACATGATGTAGTCACCCACTCAAAGAATAAAGATAACAATATGGACCCATAGAAAAATTGTTTCAGGCGTCCCAACGTGCATTTGGTAAATTAATACTTCATATTCGCGAGAATTGCTGCACACCAGTTGTACACCATGGAAGATAAACACATCACTGCATAATCCACCTGCCTCCTTGAAGCCAAGTGAGGCTTGGTACTTCCTACAACCCATGTAATGGTGAACAAGATTGTGCATAAAGTAAGATCCATAACCTGACAAATTGACAACTTATTGTTTCTCTTATGTGTCCCAAGGTGACAATAACACATGACATAATCATCTACTCGTTCTTCACCTCCCATTTTACGACCCACCAAAACCAATTTCGCATGTCGATGAGAAAATCCCATTAGGAAGTACATGTCTTCCATTTCTAGTGTCAATATTTGATCCGGTACAATGAAGTGTTACCTTTCAGGATCCCACATATTCACTAAAGTATATAACATATTCAACTAGGCCCACATGTTTTGACATAAGAAAAACTTTAACAACCCACTGTTTCGCAAAGCATAAAGAGTGGGAGGATCATACATAGAAACATTGTCATTTAACTCATGCTAACATTCCCTCCACTCCAAAATTGTTCCCACACCTGCCAAAGATACCACAAAATTCTATTAGAACCCAATAGCAAAAGAAAAATCGTGAATTTTTTTTCAAAACATGGCAAATATCCACTTATTTGCACCCCTCTTTGGTACACAGAGCGAACGATCATGGCCATATTGCTTGGTCTCTCCCTGGCTATGTCCTAGGAGCAATCAGTCTCCCTCTTCTACACAACACAGAGTGACCAAACCATTTAGTCTCCCCCATAAAGAATCCCAGGCATGACCACGCACTGTTAAAAATTAGAGGCTTTCCCCAGATAAAAAATTGAATGAAATACAAAACCAAAATATGGGTTTTCTAAGCTGGGACCCGACCTCTTACCTGGTGACTAAAGGTTGCAATATTTGTGGCTCCAATATCCATAATCGCCGCTTCAAATTTTTTCAAGAAAAGGGATCTTCAAGTTTTCACAATGGTAAATACTTAAAATGAGGTTAAAAACTTTTTTTTTACTCTATATGTGGCTTCATTTTAACCCTTTTCACAATATATCTCGCTTATTTTCTTCATTTTTTTGGACATTTGTTTTTATTCTTGCTCTTGGAACCACATACTAATCCATTTTTTGTGGAAAACTATCAATATAAACTATGGACCCATTCTACGGAGTTTTCTTTAAGCTCATTTTTAGATTCCTTAAATAATAAAAGATCTTTGAGTATGTTTGTCTTTTCACACTCATTCTATGGATTTGAAAAGACATTTAACTTGTATACGTTTAGCCCTTTTTCGGGTCAGAAGGACTACTTACGAAAAATGACCTCATCTTGGAGAACTCTTTAAGCTCTTTTATACCTCATTAAAAAACAAAAAAATTGTCGATTGATCTTGTTGTCTTTCATGCTCGTTAAAGTCAATTAGAAAACACGTATGTTGAGGGATAGTTTATCCCTGTTTCTGTCTCACCTGTCTGCTTAGGAAAAATGAACACCCGAGCGATTTTGGTTAGGAGAGTTCTCCTAGGTATCGCTTTATACTTTTTCAAACCCTGGAGACTAATTTTACGAAAAATTTCCTTATTGAGTTTTATTTATGCCCTTTTCAGACTCTCTAAACATGAAAATTCCATCAGCTTTACTTTCTTTGGAGTTGTTAAACTTTACATCGAAGGACCCACACATGCGATTGAACCCCTCCTTCCTCAGGTTCATTAATACTATGTCGAGGGACTCATCGCTAGATGAGCTATATCCAACAGTTGTCATCCTCCTCCAAGTCGTAAAACTAGAAAGAGGTACCCACAAATCATGGTGGGGAATTTTTAGAGGGTTTTTTTCGTCTTGATATATTCATTATCTATAATATTTTCACTACTTTGAGTCTCCCTTGAACAAGACACTTGTTCTACCATCACATAAAACCGTTAGGTCATCCATTCTCTCATTGACCACCATTTTCATCATTGTGTCATGTTCCAATCATAGGTCCATGATCAGTTATCATGGTATTCATTTGAGTTAATGTTTCCAATTCAAGCCATTTTTTATGCATACTTGTTCAACGGAATTTTCCCTAAGTCATCCACCTGTAGTCCATGTTTTCCTCTTTCTCTCGACCATCCCTATGTCAGTTGTGCTTTATTATTATGATCTTCACACCATATACCCTTACATGTTTCATGTCGATTGATGGGGGATACATCAAGTCCCTCCTTTGACTGATTTCACCTTGTCGACTATAGCTCATTATCCAGGATTGAAATCTAAAGACCCATTAGTACCCTGGGACATGCAAACATCAATGGCAAGTCTCCTTGCATTTCGACAGTGGGTTTACATCATTGGCTCCTGTCGAATGAATCTAAGAGTTTTCAACTTCAACTCCTTTATTCACACTTTGTATATTGTACTAGGTATCTTGGGTTCCTTCATCATCATCGGTGGATTCCCTCACATCTATTAACGGTATCCATTAATGACCGGTAATTAGACGGTTTCTACCATGATTGAGTTCAACTCATTTATTAGCATGTCTTAGTTTCATACCATCCAAATGTAGCACAAAGACCTAGGGAAAGATTACACTTATGTTTGATGATATTATTTCTCAAGTTGCGATGGAGAACATTCATGAACACTTCACAGGTTGCTCAATTATTGAGTCATCTCATTGATTTGTATGTTGTGACATAGATGCATATTTGTACTTGATTGTGGCTATGAATTCACTTACATCTTGCACGGATCCACCATGTATGCTATCGGGGTCGTGACCCAGTTAATTGTGTCATGCATGGATCTACAGTGTACTTATAGAAGATATTCTCTTGTCTCTCTTACCGAGCATGGGTACGCCCGCCTCGGGGATGTTTTTTCTGCAGAACCGACAACACTCTCTTTCAAGTTTCATTTTCCCAAAGCTCTGTGATTGTTATTGGTAAAGTATTTCGTCCATCATACACCTCTTATAATCTCTCACTTTAGGGGGAATTTGTTATACAGTTATTAACCTCCTAACCATCGAACCATCATCTTCTAGAGGTCACCTATCCAAGCCTAGAAACTCCCATTTTTGGACTTGGTTTCAATGGATGAGACCTCCCATTTAATTCTCAGGGTTTATTCTCGAGAAAACTTCCATTATGAGCTCCAGGATCTTATCCTAATAACCACATTTCCTTATCCCTAAAGCCTTATAAAAACCAAGTCATTCTCAAAGGGGGGGGGGGAGAGGAAAGAGGTAGTAAAATTATGTTGCTACTTTGGCTATTGGATTTGTGCAAGGAACTTGGAAAGAGACTATTGCATCAGCTTCTTAATAGAAGGTGTACAAGATGTTTCCCTCTATTCAATTATCTATTTTCTTGCATATATTCATTTTGGTAAACTTAATAAAGTTATGTGTTATAATATATTAGTAAATTTTTCATTGGTTTGTATGTGTCTACTTTGATCTTGGGAAGGATATTGTTTTCTTGTATGGAGGTCGTTGTCTCTTGAAGTAGGTATAATCTTTGCACAAGAAACCAACTAAGAGCACGCGGGGACAACCTTCGAGAATCAAGTATGTTTCCTCATTATAATGACTCCTAGTTTCTTTTTGCATATAGATCAGATCTTGAAACTTCCATAGATTACATCTTTATCTCTGTCTTAGGTATAGGAAGAACCTAAGAGAGCTCAGCTTGTGTCGAGCTCAAAATCCCTACAACAGTGGGATTCTTATAAAAGTTAGGGAGAAGGTAACATATTTTTTATTATCACAAAACTTGTGCATCATGCATTATGCTCTAGCATTGCACTCTTTCATGCATTTTCTAGTGGTTTGAAAGATAAAGTGAACAATCAATATCCTCAATCAAACTAACATACTTGGTGGTCTTGATGATTAATTAATTTAGTTTTGTGTTTCTATGGATCTTGGGAAGCTCCAAATCATAAACATCTTAACTTAAATAACAAGCAATGGATGTAGTCATGCTAGATTGCCATGTTCCTAGAGGCCTATGATACAAATAGGGTCTCTTCATTGATTTTTATAGTATTTTGAGAGAATTATCACCCTTCAACAAATACCTCAAGATCGATTACAATTTCTTCTTTTTTAATGAGATCTAGAATGGGCATGACTCCCATGGTTAAGTAGGATTTTGTAGTATGCTCAAAATATAAATATAATCTGAATTTCTCATGCATCATATAGATACATGAATTACATCCTAGCTTATATTGGTGATCACAAAAATGTTTGATTTTGTGATTGTTTCTAAAGCTTTATATTGTCATTTTTAACACTTTGAAATTCCTCGAAAGAAATTGTGACTCAATGGTTATAAACTTTTGTTATTATTAATGTATATATAACCCATCAAACTTTTGTTATTATTAATGTACATATTACCCAGCAAAAAAATATATTTGAAATTACAAAATATGCTTATTATTACTATTTATTGAAATTTCCACTTATCTCTTGGTTATTTGTTAAAGTTTAACATTTTATTTAAAATATGTTTTCTGAATTATGTACATACTTCATTTTTGTAAATTAAATTACAACTATTTTTCAACTTTTCATCCTAAATTTTTTAATGAATATATATCATTCAACTTAGAATTAAAAATAAGATTTCAAATTTTAATTAAATAAGAATGAATAACATAACAATAAGAAAATGA
>SNQJ01S0065462.1:0-13040 GCA_010110895.2 Picea sitchensis | reverse complement strand
GTGGGGTTCTCAGGGAACTCCCGAGGTAATAGTTCTTCGACTGGTAGAACTGTGATGTGGGGAGGGGCATCTGCGAGAGGAGTATTGTCTCTAATATCTGTTCCATTAGAGGATACTACACATACCTATGCTAAAATAGTAGGGTGTAGGATAGCTGATGCTCCATGATATTCCCCCAACAAGGATGGGTCCTTGAATATTCTAGGGCCCATGTCACTGACCGAAAAAACATCTGAGCTAGTGCGGACAAGGGGGAGAATGTTATCAATGTTGGCAGAATGATTAGGCTTGTAATGTGTAAGTTGGTCAATGGTGACGATTTTCCCGTTGTGGGGGAACATCATTGTTCGAAACACAGAAGAGGCTACCTCCTTCATAGCATACATGTAGCTACGACCGAACAAGATATTGTAATCAAGTGGGGCATCAATAACTTCAATTTCGATGCGGATGGTTTTTCCCCCAAGTTCTATAGGGACATTTTGGAAGAGCCCTTCAGGGGACGATGGGCGACCATCATAATCTCTTAGTGTGATGGAAGATGGTACTAGCTGAGGTGATCCAAGTTTTTTCCATACTACTTTGAAGATGATGCATGTGGATGCACCTTCGTCGATGATGCATCGATGAACTGTGATGTTCCAAATCTTAACTAGTTTTTGAAAATCTACCAGGGTGGGGAGACGTGGTTCTACACTATCTAGATCAAAAGTTATGAGTCGGGTATCAACTGGTTTGACTACCCCCAAGGAGGAAATCAAGGATTTCCGCTGAGATAGAAAAGTTTGGAGGACCTCCAATATAGACATGTCTGTAGGAGACTGTGCTAAGTCGTTGACCAGACTGTAGTTATGTGTTTCCCTAGCATGAGGGTTATGTACATTTCGTCACAACGACATGCGGGGTATACAAGGGTTTGGTTTAGTGTTAGGGCATGGAATCATCAATGGTTGTCTGACTGTAGCTGGAGTAGCTTCTGAGGTGGTTGGGGTAGATTCAGGGGGAACCCCGTATTGAAGACCATGGGTTTGCAAAAACATCTCTTCTTTTCTGGTAAGGAGGATATTGTGATTGGTCAGATTTCTAGGTTGATTGGGACCTGGGTTTTGATACTGACCCATTTGTGGTGGGGTGGGGATTATCTCATGTTGGGTATTCATAAAACCTTTGTGTGGAATAAGGTTTTGGAAAAAAACCAGAGGTGGTGGTTGCAAATAATGTTGTGGGGCATGTTGAGGGGTAGGCGACAATGGAGGATGTCGCGTTTTCATGGATTCTTTCATCCATTTGAAATCAACAATTTGGGGGAAATGGTGAGTATAATGTTCATACTCACCACGTAGAGAACAAAGGAAGTTAGTTATGAGGTTGTTGTTCTTCCCTTGTCATGGTTTATTTTTGTTGTTTCCCCCTTGGGGGTTTCGGTTTCCTTGGTTCTGGTTTCCCCCAACGAGACGATTTTGTTGGGGGTTATTTCCTCCTGGTCCAGGGTTGTTATTGTTTCAATTTTTCCCTTTCTTCTTGGAATTATTCGGATGATGGGACATATTTTCCATATTCAATTGTTCAAAAGTATGAACTTGTTGAATGGGAGAGGGTTGAACAAAGTTAATGCCAACATGTGGTTGTTCTAGTGGAGGAGAAACCGACTGTGGAGGACAAGGAAATGGAAAATATGGATTGTTTTGTGGAGGCAATCCATATGGCATGTAGGAAGTTGAAGCACTTCCAATACTGCTGGGGTTATATGCAGGGGTTGAGGGTGAACTTGTACTTGGTTGAGAGACCAGATGCATCATGGGTACTGGTGGGGGTCCACCCATTGGTGAAGGGGTAGCAATAGGGTATGACTGTTGGTGAGTGAGAGGAGGGTAATAAGACATCCCTCCATATGGTTGTAGATATTGATGTGCACCATAAGTGGGTGATGGGTGGCCGTAAGGGTTGACATGGGTCATAGAACAAATCAATGCATCCATAGGGTGGGACATCCTAGATTTGTCCTGGCCAAATCATATGGGTGTGGGTGCATCAAGAAATACTATGTACAAGTAACTTGATTGAGCATATATGAGGTCAAACTGTTGGGCCTTATTGATGGTTTCCTCTTCTAATTGAGGAAAAGTGGATGCTACATCCTTGGTAATAATAGAGATGAGTGATTTCAGAAACCAATCAAGATGTTTTTCTTTGGTGGTTTCCGCTTTGCACAAACTACGTCGTCGACGCCATTCATGAATGTGGTCGACGATGTGGATAGTTGTGGTTTGTTTGAACTCAGAGATAAGTTCTAAGCTAGTATCATGACGAACTGGTAGTTGGAAAAAGGACAAAAAGGGCCTTGGCCAAAGATTCAAAGGTCACATGTGACCCTAATTTTTCGTCCACATACCATTTGGATGATGAGCCCATGAGAGTTCTTTGAAATAATCATAAGTGAATGGAATGATCCATGATGTTGTTTGAAGAGCACCATAAGTTGAAGGTCATAACATGGTTGGCAGGATCTTCCCTAGATTTTCCTTCAAGCTTTGGAATATCTGAAGGCAGTTTGGTAGGCATATTGGCCCATGTGGGGTCATGTAAAATGGGATCATTCGTGAGTTTGGTCAAATCAGGCATGTTGGGGGTTGCCAAGTATGGCATAGGGATATTTGGTGGAGGATTAGTTCCAACCATTGTGTTAGTAGGTAGTGGACTTGTCCCTTGAGAGGAATTTGGTGGGCTTGTACTTCTCCCTTAAGAAGAAGTTTGACCCCCACCTCCTTGTGAAGGAGGACTAATAGATGGGTGACCTTAGGTATTTGACCCAAGGAAAGTGGAACCAAGTAAAGATGATCCCAAAATAGTAGCACTCATAGGGGTGTGAGATGGTTGAGTCGGTGAGTTGGCAAGACTAGGGACTCATACTAGAATAGTGTTGGCACAAGGGCAGACCCAGGGTTCAAAGCTACAACAACACACCAACAAAACCCTAACTACCATCCCTTTCAACAACACCTGCGAAGCATATGAAGTATCACCTGAGGTAGAGGCATGGGTGCTTGCAGGACTCCAGTGTCTGCAACCTTAGCTGGGACACAGATCTGTGATTACAACACCTTACCAAAGCACTTAGCAGTTATAGTTTGTTAATATTCAGCCTTAGTTTACAATGCAACTAAAACCTAACAACAGGTCAATGCAGTATTCAAACAAATCCAATATAATCAAGCACTAAGCATACCAACATAGGTCAGATCTAGCATTTAGTCACATTATTCAACACTAAGCTACCATATCAGATTCATATAACATACATCAACGCACTAAGCATTTAACCACATAAACAAGAGAACAACCATAAAGCACATAGCAACCACAATGTAGGATATCGTGGTTCACCCCCACCCTGGGGCTATGTCCACCAACTCTACTTCTTTATTTATTTCTATCAATATTCTACATGCATAGAGCCATGATATCTTACTCTACAGAGGACAGGAGATCTGCGCACCTTGCTAGATCCTCCTTCCATGAAGTACAAAACAAAGCCTTCCATAGTCTCTTACAACCACTTGCACTTAGCTCTACAAGTCTCATAGAGTATGCACAAAGCATCTACAATTACCACTCACACTTAGAAATTAACACTTAACACTTAGCATTTCTTCTCTCCCTTGCCTCTTTTGATCACATAGATCGATCTACTTCCTACATCACCTAGCTTTCTATTTATACATTACAAAATGGGCATAAGCATGGGTAAACCCATGCAATGACATCCCATTCCCATTACATAATCCCAAAACCCAAAAATCCCTAAAAAGGGGCCGAGATCCTGTGATCTCTTCTTCGACTTGCGCTCCATCTTCGATAGCCTGTTGAAGTCCCAAAAGTAGGTCAAACATGACCAAGGATCCTCAAAACTTGTTCAAGGGCCAACAAGCCCCTAGCACTCACCTGTGACTCATCCCAAGTCACTCTGATCTGGGTAGCTTTTCTTCAAAAGCCTTGAGTCTGACTCGATCTGCTTCGAACTACTGTTGTGCCAAGGCCTCTTGCTCAATGAACTCTTGGATGACTTCTTCATTGACAGATCCCTCTAAACGTTGTTCGACTGTAGAGACTACTTTTTCCAACTCTGCGCCTTGGCCTTCAACCTCCTCAAATAGTTGGCAAGCTTCGTCCTGGACTGGTTGGAGCCTTTGAGTCACTTCCATGACTTTTCTCTGAATGGTGTGGGCCTGCTATTGAGTAGTGCATTGTTCTTGGGATCGTTTCATCCTTTCAACTACTGACAGGAGCTTCAGTTGTGCCTGTACTATTGCTACTTGTTGCTTTGCTTCCTGGAGTTGTGACTCCAGTACCTTCAGCTTAGTATCTTCAATGAGTCGCTCATAATTCTATGCACTGCGAGCACTTAGATGTTTGCATTCCAGAGAAAATGATTTGATCCTCTTGACTGCGCTTCGGGCAGTGGCTTCTCTTTGATATCATACATCCCGCGAGGCACTTGGAACTGTTCGTATCTTGAGGTCTACGATTCCCTATTGAAGCTATTGGATATCTTCTGCGAGCTTCTCTACTTGATGTTTCACTGGGTCTTCCTTTTTTTTCTCTAAGCCTATTAGAGAGAGAAGTGCTCTGTTGACTGCTTCTTTTACTCCCACTTGTTCTGTGAGAAACTTCTCTTTTTCTTGTTGGATCTGCACTTTTGCTTATTCGAACTTATCTTGGAGGGAAGCCTTGTCTTGCTGTGCAACTCGACGTTTCTCTATGACTATTTTTTGTACATGCTTTAGGGCCTTTGTGGCCTATTCGGTTTCTTCCTGTGAGCGACGAAGGTGAGCTTTGGTCGCATCAGCTAGTCTGCGGATTTGGGTAGGGTCATCTCCCAACTCAGGTGCTTCTGATGGTGGGGGCACAGTGGATAATGCGCAGCAGGATTGAAGGGCCTATTGTACCCCTCTGAGTTCAACCTTGATTCTATTGTACATCTCCTCCTACTTGGCTTCATGTTTCTGCAAGATGTCCTGGAAGGCATATTCTACAACTGCGATGATGAATTCGAAGTCATCCACAGTGAGCACAGACTGCATTTTGGTCAAGGTGGCTCTGGATTTCTTTTAAGACATGGGTTTTGTGGGAGAAGCCTTCCTTTTCTTCAAGGGATCATCCTCATCAGCAGGGTCCCTAGGTGGTGTTACTTTTCCTTGCTTTTGTTGGTCCTCTTTTCCATTTGTCTCTTCTACTTCATCATCACCCCCTCATTTAGGTGATATTGAAGCAGTTCCTTCCGATGCATTGCTCAAGTTTTGGACTTCTTTGTTCTTCTTCCTTCTGTTGGGTCCAGGATGATCCTTTGCTTCATGAGTGGTCTTAGGGCTACTGATTTGTTCAGGATCTGACATTTCTGTGGGGTCTACGGGGATGAGGAGTTCTGTTGACCATTCCATGGTGATCTCTTCAAGGTCCTCCTCTGTGATCTTGTAGTATGATTGAAGCTCTTCTTTGTTGTCATCTGTACACGATGATAAAAATAAAGTGTCGCTTTGCGCGGAACTTCATGAGGGATCAAAACCGATGCAGGGTGTTCAACATCATGCGAGGGATAGCATCAATAGCTCTCTTCAGTTGGAGATAATAGGTATGAAATACTTTATTCGAATGCCACCTTTTTTCCATACCGCTCGAGTACGAAAGCGTGGTGAACTTCGCAACGAGCGGCTTGATCGAATCAATGTTCGGGAAGGTCGCACATTTTGGAATTTCCCAAGAGGTAAATGAGATGAAGATCAGGAGCCAGCTAAAGTGGAACTCATATCCCTAATCCTGAGCTTAGCGACAATCTAATTCCAATTGGTTGACCAATTACTTCACCCAGTGCATCTGGAGTCCTTCTACACATTTCTCGACTAGGTCAACAATGAATCTTGTGATCAAGTAGCAGGCCAGGCATACTGCGTCATTCTGGATGGAAGCTACCTTGTAGCCTCACGTTCCCTTTTATACATCCTTGTAAGTGTCCTTAATTCTCTGTGATAGGGCACAGTCATAAGCCTTCCCTGGGTAGAATTCTTGCGGGTCAGGTCCTTGCATGCTCAATCTGGTGATCTTATGGATAAACGTCAGATCGACTGTAATGCATCTATCTAGCCATAGATATCCACCATGGTAACATGAGAGAAGTATATTAACATAGGCGTTAACCTCCTGGTTCCTTCCAAAGTGTGGGATATTCATCAGGTTTAAAAAGGTGGACTGCAGGAGGTTCATAGTCCATGGCTGGGGGATTATTTTTGAGTTCTTCCCCTTCGTCCAGGTCATATACTTGTAAGGAGAAAGCATGATGTAATTCTTGCGGTCACCTAGGTTGAAGTCATTGAACTTCAACGTCGCAATCTTATCTTACTGTGTTCTAACTGCATGTATCCCCTTCGGGAGGTACGCAGTAACCATGGTGTAATCAAAGTCCATAGGGACACTGTCATGACTTACCGTACCAGCCAGAGGTGGGATGTAGTTGGGTAATATGGTCAGGATTAACTTAGCGTTTGCTAGATCATCTTTTTGGTTGGTTCTCTTCTCTGCTACCGGTCGGGATGGTCCAGGTCCACAAGAAATCGATGGAGAGGCTATCACTCCTCATGTTGATGAATCTTGAATTCCTGTAGAGATCACTCTCTCGGACATCATATCAATTAAAACTTCCTTGACTGACTTTTCCACGTTGCTGAGCTCGTCTGACATGCACACTCTTGATCAGAAAACTCGGGTGGATGGATGAGTGCTCAAATCAATAGAATCGACGTCTATTTTACTAATCACAACACGATAGCAATGGGTTCTCTTGTTATCTCTGATACAATTCAAAAAAGTGTTCTCGGTGAAAAATTCGATGGACTAAGTAAACACGATCTAACAGATATCTCCAACGGATAAGAAGCTTTCCATCAATGCAATTTTGTTCGTTGTGATGCGGTCCCAATAGTCAGATGGGGAGCTTTCTGGTCATAAATGTTTTTCTAATCATTCTGGAACATCAGTCCAACGGTTATAATGCTTCCAACGGTCATATCACTTCACCATAGTGAAGTTCCATGGGGTGTTGTTTTGATATCCCAACGAAGCTCCAATTTTTCAATTCTTCCTTCCATGAAGTTCCCTCTGGGCCCTTCTATAAATTTTCAACCTTTTCTCTCTTCTTACTGAGTTTTCTAGCCTTCTTCCCGGTGATCTTTGTCTTGGTATTCCTTTTTCCATTATGATTCTTGTCTTCTTTTGGTATGTCAGCTTCTCACTATTGAGATTCTTTCAAAGGATTAGAGAGTAATATTTCTTCTCTATTTGTGGCAGGTTCTCTACTCGTCTATGAGTCTTCTTGTGTTCTTTCAACTTTGTGATCCAAGCTTCTAGTTCTCGGTGGCTTTGATCTATTCTCCTATTCTGCAATCAAGTGTGCTATATTCCTAGTCATGAAATCTTTTAATTCCTTCTTTTTCTATTCTAGGGCCTCCTCTTCTTTTATTCTAGTCTGATCTTTCTCGATCCAGGATTTTCCTAATAACATAGTAAATGGAGCGTTGTTCTCAATGAATCTAAAAACCTCAAAATATTCCTCTGTCGAAGGTCCATGAGCACTCATAGACACCTAGGTGAGTCTTCCACGTAGGGTTATTAGCTTTCCCCTTAATAATCCTATTCCTCCAAATTAAGGAGTCGTATCAAGATTTCCTAAAGCTTCCCAAGTTCTTTCTGTCATGATATTCACCTGCGTTTCCTCGTCCAGAACACATTATATGTCGAAGTCTCCTATTCTTGCTTCCATTCATTCTTTTTCTTTGAATATCTCTAATAAATTGATATCTCTGTGATCATTTAGGGTTTCTTTCATTTGCAATAGTACAATTTCTAATTCTTTCTGGGATTCTACCATGGTTTTAGTTTCATGACCTTCCTCAGGTTTTTCTTGTCTCATATTAATTATTTCAATCTTAGCAATCATTATAGGGAAATCTAAAACTTCATGTTCCATAGCTTTAAAAAAAAGACAACTAGGTATTCTTCTAGGGCATTCCTTAGAAATATGTCCCAGTCTTCTGCAACTATAACAAAGGGTTGATCCTCTTTTTTAATTAAACGATCCCCAACCTTTCCTGTGTTGTGCACTAGGATCATAGTAGCTAACCTGCAAAAAAATATTTCTAGGATCGTGCATCCATTTGTTAGTCCAAACATTCTTTCTATGCATATGAATAACATATATTTCATTAATTCTATTAGATCTACTCATAGCAAACCTTATTTCTTCTAGTTGTGCCCTATTTTTCAGACTAGGATAACATTTATCAAACATACTTAGATTCATATTCTTGAAACAAAAATTTCCACTAATCGTACTTTCAGCAAAGTACAAAGCTTCCAGATCTAAAACTTTCACCATTCTTACCTTTATCAGAGCACAAAGCTTCAAGATCTTACCTCTTTTCTTCGGATCTAACTTCTCTTCTTAGCACATAGCTTTACAGGTCAACTAGAATACTGCGCACTAAGGTAACATAACTATGCACTGAGTTTTCTTTCTTCCCTTCAGTTCCCGATAATCACAGTTTCAGGTCCCAACAACGGAACCATTTGTTGGCATAAGGTAAAACCAAGGGTTCAACACTACAACAATGCACCAAAAAAACCCTAACTACCGACCCTTTTTGCAACACCTGCGAAGCAGACGAAGTCTCATCCGAGGTAGAGGCAGGGGTGGTTGTAGGACTCCAGTGTCTGTAACCTTAGCTGGGACACAGTTCTATGATTAAAACACCTTAAAAAAGCACTTAGCAGTTACAGTTCATTAATATTCGGCCTTATTTTATAGTGAAACTAAACCCTAACAACGCGTCAGTGCAGTATTCACACAAATCCAATATAATCAAGCACTAAGAATATAAATATAGGTCAGATCTAGCATTTATTCACATTAATCATCACTAAGATACCATATCAAATTCATCTAACATACATCATCACACTAAACATTTAACCACATAAACAAGAGAACAACCATAAAGCACATAGCAACCAGAACGCAGGATATACATGGTTCACCCCCACCCTGGGGCTACGTCCACCAACTCTTCTTCTTTATTTCTTTCTGTCAATATTCTACATCCACAAAGCCATGATATCTTACTCCGTAGAGGACAGGAGATCTACGCACCTCGCTAGATCCTCCTTCCCTGAAGTACAACACAAATCCTTCCACAGTTTCTTACAACCACTTGCACTTAGCTCTGCAAGTCCCACACAGTACGCACAAAGCATCTACAATTACCACTCACACTTAGCAATTAACACTTAGCACTTAGCATTTCTTCTCTCCCTTGCCTCCTTTGATCACATAGATCAAACTACTTCGTACATCACCTAGATTTGTATTTATACATTAAAAAATGGGCCTAATCATGGGTAAACCCATGGGTCGACATCCCATTCGTGTTACATAAGCTCAAAACCCAAAAATCCCTAAAAAGGGGTCGATATCCCACATTATTTTCTTCGACTTGCGCTCCATCTTCGATAGCCTATCGAAGTCCCAAAAGTAGGTCAAACATGACCAAGGATCCTCAAAACTTGGTCAAGGGCCAATAAATAGGAGGGAGATTCTGCAAGCGTCTAGAACGACAAGGATTCTATGGTTCCCGTATGGTTTCCAACTAGAAAATTGAATGTGTGCAAATGGTGACAAGGGAGAAATAAATGAACAAGAGATTTGTATCTTTTTTACCTTCACAAAATAGTATAACTCACAATTGCATGTAATCAAATGATCATCATACATAAATCAACTGTAAATAAACAAGCATGTGGATAGGTGGATTTTGTCTACGTGGGGGAACAATTAAAACAAATTCTCATGTCCTAAAAGACTTATCATCCTTTACATCAATTTATCACCGAGCCTTCTAATAGCGCTCAATCGTGGGGTTTGAAGCCACCAAAAGACGAACTAGTGAAGGTTGAAGTAATAATATATAATGAGGGGTAGGAGGGTGCATATCTCGAAAGAGCTGGGGATATTTCCCAATAGCCACACAAAATTTGATCAAGTTGTGATTGTAGCCCACAACCGCCACCTGGGTGGATATCCTAATTGGTTGATTACTGAGATGGGGAGTGAATCAATAATAGAGCAATTTAATCTTTTTTCACCATAAAATGAAAGTGTTATATCAATGTAGCATTATCATCCAATAGTTGCAGAGTAAATAAACAATGAACAAATGTGCAATCACACACATACACAGTACACCAGTGTTTTACATGGAAATCCAAAGCGGGATAAAACCACATAATGATTTTTCTTATATGTCTTTAAGAATTACATTCATTGGAAGCACCAACTTCCTTTGTTTTCCAGCTACAACTGGAAGGAGGCTCCAACCCCCTAGTTTCTTAGGAAACAACCTAAAGGAATATCCAACTCCCTAATTCTCTGGCTACAACCAGAAGGAGGATACAACCCCCTATGTTCTCCAGCTACAAATGGAAGGTGGCTACAACCACCTATCCTTGCCCCATCCAACTGTCCTGACGTATAAATAGAATGATTGAACCACTGTCACACTATCAATGTGAGATATACTGATGTAAACCTCTACCAATCAACCTACACCAAACAACCTGTACCAATAACCTGAACCATGCATCAACCATGAATCAACATGTACCTCAACTTGTAATCAACCTATACCATAAACAAGTGCATCAACCATGCACCAACCTGTACCAAACAACTTGTAGTCAATATGTACCATAAAAAAGTGCATTAACCATGCACCAACCTGTACCATGAACAAGTTCATCAACCATACACCAAACTTGTACCTCAACCTGTACCATGAACAAGTGCATAAACCATGCACCAAGCTTGTACAAATAACAGGTCACAACAACCTGTCCAAACAACCTATCACAACAACATGTCTCATCAATCTTATCAACCAAATCAGATCAATCACCAAGACAACTCTCAAAGATGTGCATCAAACAAGCATAACACAACAACCCATAATCATCACCAATATCAATATGTGATTCTAACAATATACCAATACAACTATGCTACATCATCCATAAACCATGTTTCAACAATAATACTAACAAGTGCCTCCAACCATGTACCAATTATGTACCAATCATGTATCAACTAGTCATCAACTATGACTCATCAATATGTACCAACATCATCAACTATACACCTTATGTATGTGCCAACTCATCAACTACTTGTCTCAACCATGTACCTCAACCAAAATCCCTCATTAATTTCATCATCCAAATCTGATTTGTAACTCTGTAATAGACCTGGTGTATATGATCACATACATGCAAACCTTCCTTAACTTTAACAACAAGAGACTATCATTTTCATCAAACTTTTCTTTAGACTCACATGACTAGTCTTGGATTAGTTAACAAACCAAACTTGAAATAATCATAACTATGTACATGCAGTGAATATAGATATGAAAATAGTACACAATGTTATTCAATGTGTTTTATGCTATTCCTCTAGGTCTCATTACTTGGAAACTCTCAGAAAAAGAGTTATAGCGAAAATGGCATACCTTATTGAAATTTGTCTTATTCTAGAGAGTGAACTTGTAGAGCGTGCCCCAGATGAAATTTTCGTTGTATGGATATGAAACTTTTACATAGAATACTACATATTGTACTATAAATAACACATTTTTTCTTAATTTTGATATGTTATGAAGAAGTTATGATGTGTTTACCCGAAACACTTGTTTTAGACTAGTTTAAGGACTAGCCATAAACCCTATTTTCCATAGAGTTATCTCCAAAACTACAATGACCCACAAGAGGAAATTCGTTCCTGTAGATACTTGGATATGTTTTCTCAATGGCCTATCAATTTCACAATTTGAATCGTTCTATAAAAAACATTATTGTGAAAATGGTGAGATGACCTGTAAATAACATACCTTAGAAAGCATCATCAAAAGAATTTATCCTTCCTTGAATTTCGGCCTTATTTTCTTCACCTTCTCTCTGAAATTTGGCTTAGATATCCTTTGGTTACCTCACTCACCTATTTTTATTGGATAAATCCGTAAGTGCGGACATAAACCGATCTCCCTAGATCCACCTGGATCTAGAACAAAGCAAGATAGAATAATACTCTTTCCCTAGATTTCAACTATTGAATGAACTAGGAGGCAAGAATCATGAACATACCTTATGATCGCTTCCTTGGGTATTTGTTGTTCTAGCTTCACTCCAATGCTCTTGTGTCGTCAAGACCACAACAATACAAACCAATCGAAGTGAAGACAACTCAATATATTCAACAATTAATCTATGTATATGATCAAGGAGTTATATAATAAAGTGACATTAGCTTTATGGGAAAGGGACATATTACTGTATTATATTGATGGAAAGTAAAGATTACAACCTAAGCCTTGATGTTGCAAACCTCCTTTCGATGGCCCTTAGCTCTGACACACACACTTTCTCACTTGCATGAAGAAGATCAACCACTTTTGATAACCTTGCTGGAGTTCTTGGCTGCTGTAGCATCAGTCCTTCACACAATCTTCCACTAATTCTCCAATAAATCTCTTGCTAGTTTGCTTCTAACCTTTTCCATGAGAATCCCCTCAATATATAAGAGAGAATGAATTAGTTACTTGGACAGGAATGATCCCAAAATATCAGGAAAGCCAGTACTTAGATAACCATTCGAATGCCATCTCATCCTTCTAGAAGATTCCCTTCTAGAAGATTCGAGAATTCATCTTTTTCCCTTCTTTAGAAAGAGTTTGCACCCTAACAGTTAGGTACAGTGTGAACTTCTCTCACCCTGGCTTAAAGCAGCCTATGAGAATCATGCATTCTCGCAGGCAAATGTATCGGCAGCCTGCGAACCTTCCTCAAAACTGTGATTTCTGGAAAGAGATAAAGGTAACTTTTCTCAGGAGAAAGTTCTAATGAAGAGCCTGAGTACACCATCATCAATACATCATCATGACGACCAA
>SNQJ01S0065459.1:91561-106878 GCA_010110895.2 Picea sitchensis | reverse complement strand
TTATAATATTATTCCTAAATACTATGGTGTGGATAATTATTTTATCGTAAGTTCTTATGGGAAAGAGAATGAATCAAAAGTGGAGAGAACTAAGGTCCTTGAGAGACATACGTCATCAAGGGCACATGAAAATAAAGGTTGGGTAAATTATTCCATTTCTTACTCACTCAATCATTCACGCAAGAAGCCATTTATTCCATGCTTGTGATTTTCCTTACCGCTTGAGCCTACACACACTCTTGAGCTACCCATACCTTTTTTGTTATCAGTAGTAAATTGTACCTCTCTTGGGATGCATAACACACTTGTACCTACCCAAGCCAATGTTTTACCTTTATGTTATGAGAAATGTTTGTTCCATGCCCTGAATGTGGTTGCTTCCATCACCTGTGCATTAGTTGAACCTTGTTGTTGTCTTCACAAATACCTGTAACTAGTTGACTTAAGAATGAACTAAAGAAATGGCTTTTTAGGCCTGTGGGATTAAAGAGGCAGGTTTTCAAGACCATGGATTAAAGAGGTGGGTTTTTAGGCCCATGAGAAACTCTCTCTAGGTGACATAATGGCTAGGAAATTGATTTCCTAAGGGAGTCTAGCTGTAGCTATAGTGCTCTAAGAATTCCTATCCAGCCTGTTGTTGAAGCTTTGGAAGGGAAGTGGGGCATTCGAAGGACTATTGCGCAGATAAGGGGCACACTTCCTAGGCTGGGACATGCATGTGGGGAATTACATATTGTAGTCTAGTAGTTTGCATTGGATGCTAGGACAAAATCCTTCCTATTTTCTGTGTTGCCTCGGCCTGGTTAGAAATCCCTTTTAGCTGGGTGGAGTTTATTCCCAGCTCGGGGATGACCTACTTGTGAGATTTCTGAGCAGCGTGGTATATGGTTGGGAGGATCATGGAAGGTATGCACGCAGTTGGTGGTCTTCTAGAAAAGATAAGTATGAATAATGTATTAATTTACATGATGTGTATTTATACATGTGCTTATGTTTATGTGTTTTTCTTGTGTATGTTGCATGTATATTTTTACTATTTTTTTCCACTTGAATCTATGTACTTGCATAATATGTTTGTCTTCTTAATTTTTATATAGATATACAAATGAAATTATTGTTATTATGGAGTGGGAATGTCTCCGGTGTGGGTGACCAGGGATGTTACAATTTGATATCAGAGCTCTAGTTTTCAAGACTGACCCTGGATGGGCCGAGAAAGTAGGGGTGATTCACTTGTGTGGAATTGGGAAAAATACCCAAATTTGTGTTGAGAATTTCTCAGAAAAATTGAATAAATCGGCCAAGTGGTGAAAATTTCGTAATTTAATACCCGTTCAGGAAAATTCTGACCTGGGATGGGTCGAATTTGAAGTGCAAGGAGTGCGCAGGAAATTTCTTAAGTCCCCAAAAGAAGAAGAATATCCTCATGAGAAGGTGAATGGGTGAGATATATTTGGTAAAGGTCTAAATCCTTCATATCCATCAGATATGGAAAAGGAGTGAGGCGGTTAACCCCTCAAGTTCTTCGGACTTCGTTGCTTTAGAATTTTTTAAGTCCTAGTTGAAAAGGAGGAAAAATCCCCGAAGCTCTGAAGTCCCAGAGTGAATCTACACCGTATATCATGGGGAGAAGGTAGGTCCTTATATCCCCGAGTGGTTCGTCAAATTGACACTGCAGGAGAATTTGGTTGTGGTTGTGCGGAGTGGAGATTTTTCGGAAGTCGAGAAGTTCGGAGCCAATCCAGACTGTTTTGTTTTGGGGACACATGTCCGTATATTAGCACTTATTCATAATTTTAGCATTCAGGATTTTATAGTGTTATGTTTGGAATTTCCCTGAAGCCCAAAGTTCCAAAGTCTCGGAGAGTCGGAGTCCCAAAGCTTCGGGGAGAACTTGTTCGGGAGTTCAGAAACTTGACATTCGAGAGTTTTAAAGTATGTTGGTGTGAAATATTTTGAAGCCCTAAGTTTTGAAGTCCAAGAGTGTGAGAGTGACGTGGCATGTTGATGTCACCTAGGGTAACGTGGACTTGTTCGACAGTTCAGAATCTCGACATTTAGGATATTTTTTATGCTATGTTGAGAAGTTCTCTTAAGCCCGAAGTTCTAGAGTGATTAAGTAGTAAATCTCCAGAGAGAGATGGTTCAAAAGATTCACCATTTTGGCATCCAAGAGTTTTGAAGTGTTCTGGTGAGAGATCATCCAAAGCTTGAAGCTCCGAAGAACCAGATCCCAAAGCTCCGAAGAGGTATCATTCAAGAGTTTGCCAATTTGACATTCAAGGGAAATGGGATGTGTTGAAGGTAGAACCTATGAATCTTGAATTTCCAAAGCCTCGAAGTTTCAAAGCTCTAGATAAGAAACTTTTAGCTAAGCGCTTGATCCTATCCGTGGTCATATGAAGTTTTGGCCAAAGAAAAAGGGGGGCTAATGCACAAATTTTTTATTTTGAAGTAAGAAATGAGCTTAAAGAAGGAGCCCATAGATTTCTAAATTGTACAGACTTGCAAGTAAGGGAAATTATAGAATCCTTTAAACCTAAAAAGTGATCTAGAATGAGCCCAAGAGATGATTCATCTATGAAGAAGAAGAAGAACTGTATAGGGATTACCTCCTAGGAAGAAAAATTTTCAAATATTCATGACCTTCTTCTCAAAACTCAAAACTACACATGGAAGTAGGTATTGGAAAGATTTTCTAAAGTAGAATATAACTATTCACTCATAAAATTGACCTGGGCAGGCAAGTATTTTTTCAGAAAAATCAGAAGAAAGAATTCTAATGTATTATGGAACACAAAATGAGCATAATTTCCTGAATTTGTTAAAGCAATCAACCTAACAAAGTTATGTTGGTTGCACATTTTGCAGAGTTAGCAACAACTAGATCATATCAGGATCAACAAAGAGTTCAAATTCATGGAATATACATAGCGTGCGTACAACCAGGAAGACGAGATCAGAGGGATGGATGTCCATATGGGTAATGAAGGTACAAACTCAAATGGACATGAAGAAGGAAAGGAAGAAAACATGAACTTGGTAGAGACCATTAAAAAATTGCAAAGGGATGTCCAAAGTCATAAATATGATAATGAAAGGCTTATTAAAGCCGAAGAGCAGCATGAGGACTTCAATATGAAGTTAATGTAGATCTTGGACATAATAGAAAATAAATCGAATAAGGAGAATGGCTCAAGCAAATCGAGAATTCAAAGGTCTCCTGATGAGAAAGGTAGAACAAGAAGTGTTAGCAGACATGACCATCACTCCGCAAGGAATTCCACTAGGAGAGCGCTTAGTAGCTCAAGTCCATCCCCTACTAGGAAGCATAAGAAGAGGTTTGGGGTGGATGAGCTTCAATGAGAAATGAAAAAAATAAAACCTCCTATGTTTGAAGGTGAGCACAAGAAGGATGAAGATGCAAAGACATGGGTACTAGGAATGAGAAAGTATTTTCAATTACATAATTATTCTTCACATGCAGAAGGAATAATTTCTATTTATCAGCTCAAGGGAAAGGAATCCATGTGGTGGGACCAACTTGTGCAAGTGCAACACATTAAATAGAAAACATTTACTTGGAATAAATTCAAGAATTACTTTCAAAAGAAATACTTTACTAAGAGATATTATGACAAGAAAATGAAGAAGTTCTTTGAACTCAAGCTAGGGAGTATGACCATAGATGAATATAACATAATGTTTTTAGAACTATTAAAGTATGTCTCCTTCATCAAGGATGAGACAATTAATATTCAGAGGTATTTGAGAGGGCTTCCATCCTTCATCAATGCCAAGATACAATATGATGATCCCAAAACTTTGGAGGAGACCATAAGGCAAGCTAAATTCCTATATGATCAACATAAATGAAAACCAACTTTCTAATAATATTGGGAAGACAAGAAGAAGTACAAGATGGAATAGAGATAGAAGGGGAATAAGACACCATTATTTAGAAATAGTCCTAAGGGACAACCAACTTCTAGAGAGCCTAGAACGATTGATACATGGTGGAAAAGGCTAATGTAGCCACCTATTCAATGTTGGGGTTGTAAAGGAGATCATAAGTATAGAGATTTTCCTCATAGAAGTGCAAAAGTGAGAGTTTTTCACACAATGGAGGACATGGGTAGGAATGTACCCAAGATATATGTATCCCTGGACAACAATAAAGATGAGTTTTAGTCACACATGATTGAAATGGGAGGTATGATCAACAACCAAACCATTTCAATTTTAATTGATTCGGGAGCTATTCATAGTTATATAGATCCTAAGATGGTGGAAAGATTTTATTTGACAAGAAGAAAGCATGTAAAATATTGGTTGGTGCAGCTAGCTACCAGAGCCAAAAGAAAAGTTAATGAGATGGTTAAGACATGTTCAGTGGACATGAATGGACTGAGCACCAAGGAATATTTGAAAATATTGCATTTAGTTTCCTATGACTGTCTAATTGGTATGGATTGGTTGGACCAACACCATGCTATCGTAGAATATTATAATAAAACATTTACTTGATCAGATGAGAAAGGGAACCTAAGGCCAATACAGGGAATTCCCAAGGCAATAACTATCATAGAAATCTCAACTTTGCAGTTGAAGAAAATTTACAGGAAAGGGTGTCAAATATTTCTAGCTCATATGTAAGAGACACCTAAATATAAGGTGTCAAATATTGATGATTATGTAGTCCTGAAAGAGTTTGAAGATGTATTTAAATAAATACCAGGATTACCCCCTAAAAGAGACATTGATTTCTCTATAAAACAGATGCATGGAGCAACTCTAGTATCCAAGACCCCTTACAGGATCAATACCCCATAATTAAAGGAGTTGCAAATGAAACTTGAAGAACTTATGAAGAAGGGGTATATATGCCCAAGTGTGTCACCTTGGGGTGCTCCAGTATTATTTGTGAAGAAGAAGGATAGAACATTGAAACTTTGTATTGAGTTCAGGAAATTGAAAAAATTAACTGTAAAGAATAAGTATCCTTTGCCAAGGATCGATGACCTCTTTTATCAGTTGAAGAATGCAGAAATATTCTCCAATATTGATCTCAGGTCAGAATATCATTAGGTAAGAATTAAATATGAAGACATCGTAAGACTTCTTTCAGATCAAGGTATGGTCATTATGATTTCATAGTGGTGTCATTTGGGTTATCAAATGCACCAACTATCTTCATGTGTTTAATGAATGATATTTTTAGAGAATACTTAGATAAGTTTTTCATTGTCTTTTTTGATGGCATTCTTATATATTCCAAGATGGAAGAATAACATGAGAAACACTTGAAGATGGTATTTCAAGTATTAAGGGAGCATCATTTGTATGCCAAATTGATAAAGTGCTTATTTTATCAAAAAAATGTTCATTATTTGGGGCATATCATATCTAAGGAAGGGATAGCAGTGGACCCTGAAAATATTGAGGCCATTAGAGGATGGTTAGCACCTAAGAATGTGACATAATTCAGATCCTTCATGGGCCTTGGAGGCTACTACTTAAGATTTATTGCAGTATTATCTTAGATTGAGCACCCGATCACTTCCTTGCAAAAGAAGGACTTCTAATCTAATAATAAGGATTGTTGATCCAAATGAAGACTTCATTGTATGCACAGACACATGTAAATAAGGACTTGGTGGAGTCCTCAGTCAAAATGGGTATGTTTTATGTTATGAATCAAGGAAGTTGAAGGAGCATGAAAGGCATTGCGCCACTCATTATTTGGATTTGGCAGCGATAGTGCATGCCTTGAAGAAGTGGAGGCACTACCTCATGGGAAAACGGTTCGAGATGAGGACAGATCATAATGGTTCGAAATATTTATTTGAAAAACCAACTCTAAATTTCAGGGAGAGTAGGTAGTTGTAATTTCTCAGTGAATATGACTTTGAAATAAAGCATATCAAAGGGAAATAGAACAATGTGGATGATGCACTCAATAGAAGAGTGCATGAGTTGCATCCTACAACCATTAGCATGTACCAATCTGATTTGAAATACAAAATCTTAGACGCTACAAAATCATATTTGCAATACATGGAATTAATGACAAAATTACAACAATGTATTTTGCAGCAGAAAATTGATGACTACAAGCTCAGAAATGATGAAATTCTCATGTATAGAAGAATAATTTATGTACTAAATTGCCAAGAATTGGAAAATATGATATTGAGATAAATTCATAATGTGCCTTAAGTTGTACACCTAGGGTACAATAAAACTATTGCAGCTGTCAAGAGACAATATTATTGGCCAGGAATGAAGAAAGAAGTTGTTGAGTACATTGCCAAATGTTTGGAGTGTCAAAAGGTGAAGGTTGAGCATAGACACCCAGTTGGGTTCCTACAACCATTACCCATACCTGAGTGGAAATGGAAAGTGGTAACAATGGGCTTCATCACCAAACTTCCCAAAACAAGGAAGCAACATGATTCTATCATGGTAGTGGTGGAAAAACTTACTAAAGTTGCCCATTTTATTCCAGTAAATCTCTCTCACATGGAAACCAACGTTGTTGATATTTATATGAGGGAAATTACTAGAATACATTGTATACCGAATACAATTTTGTCTGACATAGATCCAAAATTTACATCAATTTTATGGAAGGGATTATTTAAAGGATTTGGAACAAATTTTAATTTTAGCACAACTTATCATCCAAAATCTGATGGGAAAACAAAGAGGGCAAATCAAGTGATTGAGGATATGTTGGTGATGTATGTTATGGATAAACCATCAAAATGGGAAAACTACCTACACTTGGTGGAGTTTTTTTATAAAAATGGGTACCAAGCATCCCTAAAGATGATCCCACTTGAGGCACTTTATGGTAGAAGGTGCAACACACTTGTACATTGGGACAACCCAACAGATAGACCAGTGGTTGGGTCAGATTTACTTAGGGAAATGGAAGAGCATATGTCAAAAACAAAGAATAATTTAAAGGTTTATCAAGAAAGGAAGAAAATCCATGATGATAAGGGAATAACTCACAGGGAATTTAAAGTGGGTGACCATATATTCTTGAAAGTGAAGGACAACATAAGTTCGCTAAATTTGGGAAATTGTTCAAAATTGGCAACGTGTTATTGTGGGCCGGTTGAAATCCTGGAGAGGATTGGTCCTATAAAATATATGATTTCATTACCTCTATCAATGTCTATTCATAATGTATTCCATGTATCATTTCTCAAAAAGTATATACCTGATGCTAATCATGTTATTGATTGGAATGTGATTCAAGTGGAGAAATAAGGTTCTTTTCTAGTGCATCTAATGTGCATATTGGACTGGAAGATCAAGAAGATGCAAAATAGAGACATAGAGCTAGTAAAGTTCCAATGGACCTGGTACGGTACTGAGGATGCTATGTGGGCTGAATACCCGCATTTGTTTGAAGGTTTTTGAAACATTTGGTGATATATATATATATATATATATATATATGTATTTCACTAAGGATGGTGCATAAATAAGGGGAGGGGAATGTAATACCTAAATATCGAGCCCCAGTTGAATTGTAAATATATTTTATAGACTGGTGAGAGAGGTAATTATAAGCCAGAAGGATTATGTGATGAATAGGCCAAAGAGCCCAGATACTAAAGGCCAATGAGCCTAATTTTGTATATATAAACACTCAAATCATTAATATAATACATCATTGTGAGTAGACCAACCACGATAAAAGAGTATGGGGGACTAAAATCCACTAGGAAGGGAAAGGGTGGGGAGGATACGATCCTAGAAAGGGGGATAAGCTAGAGGGATTATTGCCAAAGGAAGATTATAATATTATTCGTAAAGACTATGGTGAGGATAAATATTTTATCCTAAGTTCTTATGGGAAAGAAAATGAATCACAAGTGGAGAGAATTGATCTCCTTTAGATCCATGTGTCATCAAGAGTGCATGCAAATAAAGGTGGGGGAAATTAGTCCATTTCAGAGTCACTCATCCATTCACACATGCAACCATTTGTTCCATTCTTGCAATCCACCTTACCACTCGAGACTGCATGCACTCTTGAGCTACCCATACCTTTTATGTTATCAGTATTAAACTGTACCCTTCCTGGGATGCACATCGCACATGCACCTACCTGAGCCAATGATGTACCTTTATGTTATGAGAAACGTCTATTCCATGCCCTGAATGTTATTTTTGCCATCATCTGTGCATTAGATGAATGATGTTGATCTCTTTAACACTGAACTTAATAAATGAGTTTTCAGGCTCGTGGGATTGAAGAGGCAGGTTTCCAGGCCCATGAATTGAATAGGTGAGTTGTCAGGCCCACGAGTAACTCTATCCAAGTGAGATAATTTATAGGAAAGTGATTTCCTAAGGGAGTCAATCTACAACTATAGTGCTCTGAGACTTCCCATCTGGCCTGTTGTTGAAGCCCTACAAGGGAAGTGGGGCAACTGAAGGGTTGCTGAGTAGAGAGGGGGCACACTTCCTGGGGTGTGAAATGCATGTTGGGAATGAGAGACTGTAGGATAGTAGTTTAAGTTGGATCCTAGGATGAAATACTTTCGTTTGACTGTCTCTGTTGCCTCAGCCTGGATAGAAATCCATTTTACCCGGGTGGAATTTAGTCCCAACTTGAAGGTGACCCATTGCTGAGAGTTATGAAAAGTGTGGTCTAAGGATGGGAGGATCGTGGAAGGTATTCACATAGTTTGTGGTATTCTATAAAATATAAGTATCAATTGTGTATTAATTTACATTCTATGTATTTATACATGTGTTGTGTTTATCAATGTTTCCTGTGTATTTTGCATGTATATTTTTACTGTTATTTATACATGAACCTGTGTATTTGAAGAATATGTTTTTCTTCTTAAGTTTTAAATAGATATCTTGGTTACCCATTTTTGTTGTTCTTCTGAAGATAGTATTTGTTCCAAGAAGTATTTAAGACTATCATGATTTGTTTTGACCTTGAAGTGCCTACCTGTTAGGTAAGGACGCCATTTCTTCAATGCATGTAGTATTTCCATCATTTCCTTCTCATAAATGGGTTTGTGTAAGTCCCTTCCCTTGAGTGGTCGACTTTCAAAATCCAGGGGCCTTCCTTCTTGCATTAGGACAACACCAATTCCATTTCCCAAGGCATCACATTCCACAATAAAGGTTTTTATGAAGTCTGGAGTGGTCAAGAAAAGAGCTTTGCACATCACCTCTTTAAGTTCCTATGAATGAAGTTCCTATGAATGATATTTATTCTCTTCAATGCCACAGTTCTGATCAAAAATGGATGTTCCAAGTGGAATTTATGGTAACTTCCCCACAACTTGATTATTTGTTTCCTTTCTCGGAGATCTCACTTGTATAGCGTGCCCCACACAAAATAATTGATATAAAATTCTGAACCTCGTACCAGAAATACTACAGACTGTCCACTATCCAATGCAACTAGTCTCACTCGATTTGGATACTCTAGGAAGAAGTTATGATTGTTTTACCTAGAACACCTTCTTGAGACTAGTCAATAGGACTAGTCAGATACCCTATCTTCCACAGGGTGTATCTAAAAATGAAAGATGACCCAAAAGTTGAACGTTTTACCACATATACCTTACTAATTTCTCTGAATAGCCTCTGTATTTCAGGGTCTGAAACGTTACAGAAACATTTTTATAGAGAAAATTCTGTAATGACTCAGTTCAGTATGATTCGAGAACCCTATCTTGCACAGGTTGTATATACGAAAGCATAAGACCTCAGGAGCATAAATTGTAACCCAACGTACCTTGATATGTCTACTAAATATATTCCAAGAATTTCCTTTTGAAATGTTGTAGAAAAAAAGTTATAGCAAAAATTCCAAGGTGTCTCAAATGTAGCAGCAAAACCCCAAGACCTTGAGCTATGATACCATATGTTAGGAACCAAATATCAATATAGCATAGAAAAACATTAGAATAAGCAATCAACGCCTTGAAAAAGAGATAAATTCAGATAATAAGCCTCTTCGAGGGGGAAACCTCCTTATTCCCACATAAATGTTCAATTCCAAGATGATTCCAAATGAAAATGTCTCCTTGGTATATATAGGAGACTAGGAGGTATAACTACAAGTAATGGAATAAATCCGACATAAATAAAATAACATTATTAATGTAGTATGCCCCAATTAAGGGGTAATGAGCCACTATTTAGGGCTTAATACAAATTAAATTATTGTTGTTATGGAGTGGCAATGTCCCCAGCCTGGGTGGTCGAGGATGTTACAATTGTTATGCTCATGCCCATGATGGATGGTAAGTGAATGAGAGGAAGGGAGCCCCAAGGGTGATCATGAAGTCTGACACTCTAAAAATCTTGGTCATACAATTGGTCAATGTACTCTTTACCAATATATTATGGAGATTGGATTTTTTTTTATTAATGCTATATGAGGTTACCAGGGAGAATTTATGACAAGAGTTAAATCCTCCATGAATGAGGAGCTTGCAACACTCTACTAGAGATTAATGGAAGGATTCGATGGTGATTTTTCCTTTTTGATGCAACTTGACAAGATAAATATAACACTAAGGAGTGAATTAAAGTGTTGTAGGAGTATTTTGGTTCTCTAAAGACCATTTTCATAGAGAAAGTTGCAAAAACAAAAATCTAAATGAATCATGTCCTACATAAATTGCCTGGAGAAAAATACATAATTGTGTAATATAGTTAGCATGTTTGTGGATATTGTTGTTACCTTCTATATGTTTTTTTAGCCAAATTATCAAAGGATGAATATAAGGCTGATGCAACCCTTTGAAAAATATGTTGGTATAATATTTTTTAGGCTTTTTGGTTGCAAACTCAATATCACTCAAGGCTCCCATGATGTCATGTTTTAGTAATTTTTGGATGTATTCTTAAATCTTAATGGAAATGTGTACAACCTAGAGTCATGTCATTAGGTTAGTGCTAAATATTTTTATCTTAGTACTAAATTGAAAACTACAATTGTTTCTAGCATCCATGTCTCAACTAATATAGAAGCTAGTATCTTAACTTTAAGTAATGCAATTTTGTAAATTGTGTACTAATATCAATATCAATATAATGTTTTTACCTATCCTAGAAAAGGAGGGGAACCAAGTGTAACTTTCATATGACTCCTCTCTATTTGTCTATGATAAATGAAGGTGACATGAGTTAAGGCAAGAGCAATATGTTGAGTGGGCATACTTAAGCTATTAAGACATAGAACTTGGACAAGCATGTGCCAAATGTGGAACAAGATGAGAATAATATCTTCAATGAAAAATGAGAAATAAGGATTTCTCTAGAAACAAAAAGTTCTTTTAACTTAGAAAAATCAAATTTGACATATCAAAATTTTCATGTTCTTATCATTAAAAGTAAAAGGTGGTAGATCGAAAAGATACCCTTTCAAAAATTTAAGACCTTACATAAGTACCTATTATCTAAGAGGAGACTACTCTTATTCCTAAATGAGATTTAAAAATCTAGTTGGTTGTATTAAAGAAAAGGAATTTATGAGTGACAAATTTTCTAAAACAAAACAAAACATGTATTACAAGATGAAAAATACAACACTTAATACCTATAAGTGTGACGATAATCATCCTAGCCAAAGTGCTCATTATTTCTTCCCTACTTTTAGAGAAAATTTTCCCAATTTCAAGTATCGATGGAAAAACTACTTCTAGAAATAGAGTGAGGGTTATATTGTCTTGAGAATTCAAGTGTGTCCCAAATATGTTGTCCAAACTCATGTGATGCAATGAGTAGGATCTAGAGTTATTTTTTAAGGATAAGTTTTTTAAATATTTGTTGCAAAGAATACTATCAATTGTCTTGCCTAGTTTAGAATGTATCTTGGTGTAAGTGTTAATTTTGGACATGAGACAATATATATATTAGCACCGTGAATAATAAACATCCCACAAAAAGCTAAAAAATGGTTTAAAGGCCTATTCTATTTAGTAACCTTTTTACCCCTTTTCCTCTTACTCTTAGTAGTTTACAATTAAGTATCATTTATAGAATTTAGAATGTATCCCATGCATGTAATTATACATGATATCATACAATATTGAAAACAAATGAAATGAGTCTTTAATTTATCTTGATCTTGAGACATCGCAACAAATATATACCTTCACATAGAATGTTAACCACTAACCATTGACTAATAATAAAGTTACTAGAACAATACAAGCCTACCTTTATCCACAATTCAGATAACTTCTTACAATGTCAAGAATCAACACCAAAATTTACTAATAATCATATAATAATGCAAATTTATTACTAATAATAATATAATAATGCAAATGTATATTAATGTTGGCATCATCATATAGTTGTTCTGAGTATTAGCATATACCTAATGTATTAAACAAATGTAAATTTGTTGAAAACAATCATAGCATAATTATGTATAAGTCAATGACCATTATATAGGTTCACTAACAAGGGAGAATACAATAATTTGTTTGTGTACCACTTCATAAATACATGCATGAAAGACTAGTGATAATGTGGTCAATGTGTGGATACAATATATAAAAGATCAGTGATACATGACAATAAAAAATATCATATTAAAGCACTAAACATGTTATCAAACAAAACAAAAAACTAATATCAATCAATATTGTAGGCCCTTTGGGATGCAATTATTCTACTTGATCTTCAAATATAATATATTATAAATAACACCAACTTGTGTACCTATGATAGATGTATGTTGAATTAGTTTATGGAGGCAGATAAGAGTCATTTTTAGAATGCACAACGACATTGAATTCTACATGAAATATAATGCATGGAATTAGTGTCCAAAAGAACACCTTGTTTGCTTCCAGGTGCCTATATCTAAAAGACAATGATCTGAAAATGTTCATCATAAATATCCCAATTCCCATATCTCTCAAAATGAGAAGTTGACCAATCAAGGTGTTCCAAACTAAGACATTCATTCACCAACACCCTCAATCCATTTGGAAAGAATTTTGAAAAATGCATTTGTAGGTGTTTTAGATTTGGCATGAACTATGCGAAGGAGTTAACCTCCTCATCTCCACTCATAATTTCATCATGGATATAATTGGTAGGAATCACATCCCTTATTTCAAAGGATATGGAGTGCTTAGCATGTTCCTTTTCACAATAGTCATATTATTACAACTAAGTTAAAATTTATCCAATGTAGCACAATATATTATATGACAATATTTAATATCAAGTCCTCAATTTTGTGGTAGGCCAATATAATATGAAATGATGATGCATCAATAACACTATCGCATGCTCAATGATATTTTTATACTCAAAGTTAATGTTACCCGTCAAAATTCCCATTGTTATTCTTTCCAACAAGAAATAAACTAGTTGAGGGTTGTTTGTATCATGTAGAAAATATTTTTGAAGATTAGTGTAAGAACATAACTTTAAAGAGTTCCATAGTAGGAATATTTTCAATAGTATTGAGGATCATTTCCAATGGATAACTAGGGATATAATATGAGAGATGTTTCCACTTTCATGGATTTTCAATTCCATATTGAATAGTATTCAGATAAGCCCCATTCCAACATATTTTCGTAGATGGGGATTGTTATCACGTAATTTGTACTTTCCCAAATCCCAATAGAAGTAAGGTAAATTGGCATAACAAACATGATAACCTATAAATGTCACCTTAATAGGAAATCCCCATGTTTTAGGGATATATGAGGTATACCCTATGGGAGGCATCCTTGGTAACCTAAATGGATGGGAAGCTATGCTTATGGTCAAGTGTATATATTCCAAGTACACATATGATAGTAAAGCCTCAAAAGATGATACACAATGTGAACATCAACTAGGTGATATAAAATTGCAGCAAAGTAAAAGTTTACAACAACAATTAATGATTTGTAACAACTGCAATAAAAACACTTAAGAAATGCTTGAAAAGAAAGTGAAAAATCAACACTTAATATGTAGAATGATTACCAATTGTCACAAGAAAATTATGATATGTTTAGCTAGCGTTTAAAGTAAGTTATGTAGAAAATTTTCTACAGTTAGTATGGTTGTGACAATTTTTTGTAACAACTTCAAGTAGATGAGTAATCTAGTCTAAGTTAGAGTTATAGATAGTTAGTAAAATCTTAGGAGAATAATGTTTGTTGGAATACTGAGAGGGGGGGGTGACTCAATATGAACAATTTATACAACTTTTAAACACAATATATAATCTTTCACTTTATCAACAATTTTCAACAGTTTATCACCAATGTATCATATATGATTGAATTCAATATATATATCATAAACATGTAATCCTAAGAAACATCACATCAACATCTCATCAAGAACACATTACACTAGTATTTACATGGAAAAACAAATGGGAGAAAAACACAAAATGCTTTCTTATATATATAAATAATTCATTCACTTTGAAGCACCAACTTCCAAGTTCTCCAACTACAATTGGAAGGAGGCTACAACTCCCTATTTACAAGATCTAACCTGAAGGAGTATACAACTCTCTAAATTATTTTGCCCCAATTAGAAGGAGGCTACAACTGCGTGGGTTCTCCAGCTCCAACTGAAAGGTGGCTACCACTACCTAGTTCTCAAGATCCATCCCGAAGGAATATCCAACTCCCCGATTCTCTGACTCCAACCGAAAGGAGGATACAACCCCCTTTCCTTTCCCTGTCCTTCCTCCATGAAGTATAAATGTAGACCAATTGTCACTACCATAATAATTTCCACTGTCACTGCCACTGTCACTATCACTGTCACTTCCACTGTCACTATCACGTCAACCTGTAACAACTCAACCTTTCATTGTCACCGATACTCAACTAGATCCTCTCACATGGATCGTATACCAAATAAACCTCTCAAATAAATGTCCAGCATCACTAACACATTCCTCTACCAAGCATGTACAATTATCCCCAACATAACATCACAAGATATGTTTCTCAACCATGTAACAACCTATACCATGCACCATGCATCAACCTATGTACCAAAACCTATACCAAGTGCATCAACCATGCACCAACACCTATACCAAATTGTGCATCAACCATGCACCTCAACCTATACAAAATGATGCCTCAACCATGCACATAAATCATGTACATCAACCATGTACATCAACCAGGTGCATCAACCAAGTACATCAACACCATACCATGTATCAATCATATACCATATCATTCCATACACCATATACCAATAAACCAAGATATGAACCACCATTGTATCTCACCAACTAGACCTCAACCAACATGTACCATGAATCCAATGAC
>SNQJ01S0065459.1:57197-91551 GCA_010110895.2 Picea sitchensis | reverse complement strand
ATTCTTTCCAACAAGAAATAAACTAGTTGAGGGTTGTTTGTATCATGTAGAAAATATTTTTGAAGATTAGTGTAAGAACATAACTTTAAAGAGTTCCATAGTAGGAATATTTTCAATAGTATTGAGGATCATTTCCAATGGATAACTAGGGATATAATATGAGAGATGTTTCCACTTTCATGGATTTTCAATTCCATATTGAATAGTATTCAGATAAGCCCCATTCCAACATATTTTCGTAGATGGGGATTGTTATCACGTAATTTGTACTTTCCCAAATCCCAATAGAAGTAAGGTAAATTGGCATAACAAACATGATAACCTATAAATGTCACCTTAATAGGAAATCCCCATGTTTTAGGGATATATGAGGTATACCCTATGGGAGGCATCCTTGGTAACCTAAATGGATGGGAAGCTATGCTTATGGTCAAGTGTATATATTCCAAGTACACATATGATAGTAAAGCCTCAAAAGATGATACACAATGTGAACATCAACTAGGTGATATAAAATTGCAGCAAAGTAAAAGTTTACAACAACAATTAATGATTTGTAACAACTGCAATAAAAACACTTAAGAAATGCTTGAAAAGAAAGTGAAAAATCAACACTTAATATGTAGAATGATTACCAATTGTCACAAGAAAATTATGATATGTTTAGCTAGCGTTTAAAGTAAGTTATGTAGAAAATTTTCTACAGTTAGTATGGTTGTGACAATTTTTTGTAACAACTTCAAGTAGATGAGTAATCTAGTCTAAGTTAGAGTTATAGATAGTTAGTAAAATCTTAGGAGAATAATGTTTGTTGGAATACTGAGAGGGGGGGGTGACTCAATATGAACAATTTATACAACTTTTAAACACAATATATAATCTTTCACTTTATCAACAATTTTCAACAGTTTATCACCAATGTATCATATATGATTGAATTCAATATATATATCATAAACATGTAATCCTAAGAAACATCACATCAACATCTCATCAAGAACACATTACACTAGTATTTACATGGAAAAACAAATGGGAGAAAAACACAAAATGCTTTCTTATATATATAAATAATTCATTCACTTTGAAGCACCAACTTCCAAGTTCTCCAACTACAATTGGAAGGAGGCTACAACTCCCTATTTACAAGATCTAACCTGAAGGAGTATACAACTCTCTAAATTATTTTGCCCCAATTAGAAGGAGGCTACAACTGCGTGGGTTCTCCAGCTCCAACTGAAAGGTGGCTACCACTACCTAGTTCTCAAGATCCATCCCGAAGGAATATCCAACTCCCCGATTCTCTGACTCCAACCGAAAGGAGGATACAACCCCCTTTCCTTTCCCTGTCCTTCCTCCATGAAGTATAAATGTAGACCAATTGTCACTACCATAATAATTTCCACTGTCACTGCCACTGTCACTATCACTGTCACTTCCACTGTCACTATCACGTCAACCTGTAACAACTCAACCTTTCATTGTCACCGATACTCAACTAGATCCTCTCACATGGATCGTATACCAAATAAACCTCTCAAATAAATGTCCAGCATCACTAACACATTCCTCTACCAAGCATGTACAATTATCCCCAACATAACATCACAAGATATGTTTCTCAACCATGTAACAACCTATACCATGCACCATGCATCAACCTATGTACCAAAACCTATACCAAGTGCATCAACCATGCACCAACACCTATACCAAATTGTGCATCAACCATGCACCTCAACCTATACAAAATGATGCCTCAACCATGCACATAAATCATGTACATCAACCATGTACATCAACCAGGTGCATCAACCAAGTACATCAACACCATACCATGTATCAATCATATACCATATCATTCCATACACCATATACCAATAAACCAAGATATGAACCACCATTGTATCTCACCAACTAGACCTCAACCAACATGTACCATGAATCCAATGACGTGCCTCAAATCATAAACCAAAGCTCATAGACACTTTCCTCAATCATGATCCTTAATATCACCAAGATGAAACCTCATAACACAATATACTAAGCCTCAAGTATACACCATAACATGTAACCAAACCATACACAAAGATAACCAATAATGCTTCTAATAAATGTACCATAACATCACCAAGATATATCATATTTCATACTATAATCACCATGCATGTACCATAACACCAGAACCATAACCCTTAAAACTCACCTATGATCCTGTATATGACGTATTTTACTGTAAGCTAACCTATAACTTCTTCCACAATCCTTAGAAACCAAGTACCAAAATCTCTTCTCACCCTTTCACAAGATTTTCACAAATCCATTACTTCCATTACTACTACCCGCGAATATCCACTCTTTTCTCCACTGTAGAATGTGTACATTCATGCCATGCTGACCTACAATACACGAGTACCTTAGAAACTAGGTTTTGCTGCAACTCCGAGACTTTCTCCTTCGACCTTGCTTTTCTACCTTAGAAATATTCCATCATAACCTTAGAAAAAGATCACTAGTTCACAAGACAGATAATCAATGAATAAGTGTGTGATTGTGTTTATGAGAGACTCCTTCAGGTGTTTATATAATTGTTCTAGGTAACTCCTCTCCTTAATTTATGGCTTCTAGGGTTTTCTTGTTACAACAACTTTACCCTTTCATTAAGGACTTGTAACCAACTGGGGGATTTTTGACCACTATTCAAGGCTTCCAACTTTACAAGGCCATATCTCCCTAATAGTGGAATTCCATATATCACTGGAAATGGCATGACGAGTACTATGCATCTATGAGGGTATTTCCTGCATTTACATTGTCCTTCATGTCCATATTCCTTAATCAACTTCAGGTCTCATAAGTATACCTCTGGGGATACATGTAGAATACATCAAATGTACCCAACTAACTCACCATCAATCTCGATCATGCAAATTTCAATCAACTATCCAACATATCTGGACCTCTGCAAGGGTTGAGATATATCTTGATGCAAGAGAATCTCCATAAACATTTAATGAGGCCAAGTGGAGGACATCTCAACATACAACGTGTGCATTCAATATGGTTTGGATTCCAAGGAGAGAGTGTCACTTTAATATTTTGAAAGTATTGTAATTAAAGATATCATAAGATCCCAAAGCTCGAGCCATTGTATGAGCTCCAAGAGATTGTAATTGTTTTAATTGCTTGTAGGATTGTACATATTTTGAGCCTTGACTCATACCTAGATTGTAATATCACATTTATTGTAATAATACTTAGTGGTAGGATTCTTAATTGTGATATGAAATCACTAATATAGTATTGAGGGAAGGCTTGAGAATCCCCCTCATGTATAAATACATGTAATCCATGCCCAAAAGAGGTTGTTGAAGGTTATTGTTATTATTTCTAAGGTTATTGTGATTATTGTTGAAGAGGGTTGTAGAGAGATGTTGTTATTTTACTAAGAGATACTAGAACTCTTGTAAATGTTTTGTTCAAGGAATATAATAGAGGAGAATTGCTTCCAATGTCTGAGTTTTCTCATCTCTTAGTTATTTGGGTAATGTTATGTTATCTATTTTTCTGTGTTAAAATACATGTATGTGTATTTCATGGTTGAATGAGTGAACCTTTTATGTTCTATAAGTTTCATTTTTTTCTCTTCTGAAATCCTGGTGCAAGGAGTGCATAGTGTCACGCAAGGAGTGTGAAGGCAAAGTTGTTTTCAGACTCAATAGCTCAGGAGAGATAGTGTGAAGTGCATAAGGTGAGTGAAAGGAGTGCACATATACTAATTTGAGTATAAAAGATCGAATAATTGATCCGGATTTTATGATAAGAATGAAATGACTACATATTATTAATAGGTGCTTAACACAAAATAACAGAGATACACTAAAACTAGTTTTCTATTCAATAAGGAAATAAGCTAAAACTGTAAAATGCAGCGGAAACAAGCTTGCTGGAATGGTGGCGGCTTATCTCTCAGAAGAGATGTGATAGATGAACTCATTCGCAAGAAGATGGTTACAATGAGGCTCTGAAGGCCCTTTTACAATAAAAAGGAATGCCAAAAATCCTAGACATCCAAAAACCTAACCCTAGGAGATGAAGCGCCAAAAGTTATGTGGGCCCTGTTTGGGTAAGTTAGTACATCAACTTCCCAGGGTCGTAACTTTTGCATACGATCTCCATTTTAGGTGTATGATAGCCCTTTGGAAAGGTATATTCAAGGATATTCATTTTGGGGGCTCAATCATGCCTTTGGGTATTATTGAGAATATTGATTCTGAAAAACCTTCATTTAGGCCCTCAAAATGCCCCCCGAAGTGAAAACTATTAAAAATAGTAAATTGCCAAAAATGTCAGAAAACTATTTTGAGCTAGTTGGAAAAGGTGGGTGGCCACCAATATCCACCCAGATCAATCCTCCTTCCTTAGGAATAAATGGTATCCATTGCGTTGAGTTCCCCCATCAGATGAGGAAATTTCAATTGAATTTGGCCACGGGTGAGCCACTTGCCTTGGTGCAAGCGTTGCCCTTCTTTGACGACTCGATAAAGCTGGATCCTTTGTTATCGAGTGCCCTTGATATGTGTGTCCACAATATCATCACTAGATTCCTATTGTATGAAGTCAGGGTTGATCTCTGTTGGTTCCAACTGCTCTGCTATGTTTGAGGTGTCCAATAATGGTGGGAAATAAGGGTGAAGGAGATCCACGTTGAACACTAGGTGTAGGACAAGGAAAAGAGGAATGTTGAGCTCAAAATGATTATCCCCCATAGCCTTGGTGATGGTATACGACCCATAAATGTGTGGGAGAAGCTTCCGATGGGGTCCTCTAAGGCGTTCTTTCTGCAAGTGCAACAAAACTTTGTCACCCATTTAAAACTTATGTGGCACCCGATGTTGATCATGGAGTTGCTTGTATTTGTCATTGGAATTCTGTAGGATATCTTGAACCTGTTGGCGGATGCGCTAGATCCTCTCAATGAACCGGGAGGCTTTGTCATCTTTAGTTGGAGTAGGAGATGAGTCGGTCAAGGTGACTGCAAGGGGAAGTGCAACATCTATGGGACCCAATGGTTGGAATCCCAACCCCACCTAAAAGGGGATGTGGTCGGTTGAGATATGTAGGTCTTGGTTGTAGCTATGTTGGACATAGGGAATGCTCACATCCCATGTGCGAGGGTTCTTTGAATTATACATGCGAAGGATATGCAGAATCATTCAATTTACGACCTTGGTTTGGCCATCTGTCTAGGGGTGGAAGGTAGTGGATTTGGTGAGCTTGGTGTCCAGCAGTGACCAGAGGCTCAACCAAAATGTGATGATAAATTGACTGTCCCGATATGAGACAATGGTTTGTGGGATTCCAAAATTCACCCAGACTCGTTCAAAGAATAGCTTTGCAGTTGCCTATGTTGTGATGTTCTTCTTGCAGGCAACCAGAATCGCAATCTTAGAAAAGAGATCAACAACCAAAAAAACACACTCATTTCCCCACTTGCTGGACGGCAGGCCCGAAATGTAGTCCATTGAGATGGATTACCATGGCCTATCAGGAGTATGAAGAGGGGTGTACAGGCCCTGTTTCTTAGTGGTCGGTTTGGCAATAGCAAAGGTAGTGTAGGACTTGATATACTTGTTGACCTCCTGTTGAAGTTTTGGCTAGTAGAAATGTTTTTGTAGCATCGTCGTGCTGTCTTTTTTACGTTGAAGTGTCCTTCCACCTGACTATAGTGGGATTCCCAGATCAACTTCACTCTCTCGCTTGATGGAACATAGATATGGCCCAGATGACCCAACAACCCATCCTAAATATGGAAATTATCGACAACTTCATTTTCACCCAACATTTGGTAGGTGGTGGCGAAGTCACAGTCTATCTCATAGAGTTGGGGCCATCCAGAGATCTCATGGCCGCAGAAGTATAGCACCGTGGTGAGTGCCATGACTGGCGGTTTTTTGAGGCAATCAACGAAGCAATTGGTTCTTCCTATTTTATACTTGATGTTGAGGTGGAGTTGCTGCAAGTATGTGGACCACTTTTGATGGCGATCATTATGCAATTTTCCTTGTGTTTGCATGAACTGCAGTGGCTTATGATTAGTGTGGATGATTGTCTCCTTCCCAAAAATGTAATGTCTCCACTAGTGGTAGGATTTCACAATGGAGTACATTTCTTTTTCATAAGTAGGGTACTTATGGACAACATATGATAGTGTCTCACTATGATAAGCCACGGGGTGGTCATGTTGAGTGAGAACGAAACCCACCACATAGTCTGAAGCATTTGTCTTGATATCAAAGGGTTGATGCAAGTATGGTAGTGAAAGTACTGGGGTTGAGCACAAGCGTTGCTTCAAATCGTCGAACACTTGTTGTTGGGACCGGACACATGAAAATTTCACCTTACCACCACCATTGGTTATTTGGCTGAGGGCCCATGCAATATGGGAGAATCCCAACATGAACCTGCGGTAGAAATTGGCAAGGCCTAAGAAGCTCTGAAATTCAGTGAGTGTGGTTGGGGTTGTCCAGTCACAGATGACTTGGATCTTGGATAGATATACATGTACACCATGATGATCAATTATGTGGCCCAGGTAGTGAACCATGTCCATGCTGAAGGAGCATTTTTCCAAGTTGGCATATAGCTTGTGTTGTCGCAGTGTGTGCAGAACCTACTGAATATGCTGCAATTATTCGGCCCAAGTGTTGTTGTAAATGAGAATTTCATCTAGATACACCACTACAAAAGTATTGGTGAATGGTCGCAGGATATCGTCCATCATCCTTATGAAAGTGGTTGGAGAATTTTTCAAACCAAAGGGAATGACCAACCATTCAAAAAGGCCTTCCTTTGACTTGAAGGAAGTTTTCCATACATCTGTATGTTCTATCGAGACCTGGTGGTAGCCAGACTTCATATCAATCTTACTGAAGTATTTGGACCTCGTGAGTTGATCAAGGAGGTCGTCGATTCAGGGAATCGAGTATTGGTTTCTGACTGTGATTTTATTCAGATCCTGGTAATCAATGCAGAGTCACCATGTGCCATCTTTCTTTTATACTAGCACGATTGGGCTCCCGGAAAGTGATGAGATGGGATGTATGTTCCCCTTGTGGAGTAGTTCTTATATCTATCGGTTGATCTCCTCATTCTCTAACAAAGAGTGGAAATAGACTAGCCCATTGGGAAGCAATACGTCGGGGGTCAGATCAATGGGTTGCTTGACTTGACAGTGCAGAGGTACCTTGGTAGGTGAGGAGAAGATATCTGAGTATTCTTCCATGACCTTATCTACTTGATTTTGCTGTATGGAGAGGTCGGTCGCAGATACCTTGGATGTGGCTGTGATATTTCCCTTATTCTAAGAGCGAATCATGAAGAAGATAAAATTCCCCGTCTGAGAGATGACCTTTCTGAATTTCTTAGGAGAGATCAAGGAAATAAAACTAGGTGGGACTGCCTCGAGTATGTTGTACAATTACCTGCTCAAAGTAATAATAACACTATGAGGCCTATACTCATATACAACATGAAGTTTCCATAAATAAGGCTGGCCCAAAAGAACATCGCAAACTTCAAGAGGAGCAACATCACACAATACCTCGTCTTTGAAGGGATTGATGTCATACAACAGTCAACACTGTTGGCTGACAGTAAGATCACTTCCTTGGTGAAGCCATCCAATGTTGTAGGTTTGTGGGTGTGATGTTGTCGACAGGGCCAACCGCTTGATGACCTCTGTTGATATGAGGTTCTTCTGGCTATCGCTATCCACTATGAAGTGCAATGGGGTGCCTTTTACCCACATCTATGAATCGAAGAGGTGTTCTCCTTCTTCTAGCTTATCTGGTCCACCAGGCTCGAGCTTGGTGGTAGAAATGGTGACACTAGGTTCCATGTTAATGATCCATATTCCCCTTTCTAGTTCTGTCTCAGAGTCAGAACCTGCATCTGATTCAAAGGATTTCACTTCGGCCACCAACGACTGCTTTGAGTGACAGTCAACAGTGTTATGCCAAGGGCTCTTATGGAAGTCACACCACTTCCTGGTATCTCTCTTTGTCTTTCTAGTGTCCTCCTTTGCTTGCAGATTGGACTGGTTATCCTGATACTGTCCATGTTTTCTTTGTCCTTTGTTCTGTGGTTTGGGGCCACACTTTCCTCGCATTTGTTGTGAGGGGTTTCCAGGCCCAAATTGTCGCGTATTTTGTTTGAGCTTCTGCTAGATTTTGACAGCATATCGGTAGGCCGTGCCCAAGGATGAGATGTTAAAAAATTCCATTTCAGTCTGGAGGTATCTATGCACAACACCACAATACTTGAGCACAATATCTTGCTCTGAATATTTGATACGCAACTTGGTGTGCAAGGTATGAAAAATATTTTTGAAATCTGGCATTGCTTGGTCTCTTTCTTGCCATAGTGTGGTCCATTTGGTATACAAGTCGTCATAACTTTCGACAGGGTAGTATTTTTCCTTAATAGCATCCCTGAAGGATTCCCAGGTGGACATGACTGTAAATAATGAAGGTTCCTCTATTTCTGTTTTCTCACCAAAAGTTTCCCACTAATATTTGACACGGGGAACGACTTTGAGGAGCGCAAAAGTAATATTTTCTCTATCCAAAAAGTTATGGACACAAAAATACCCTTCTAGTAGATTCAACCACTTGTCTTCATCATCTGTGTCTATATGACCTTCAAATATAGGAATATCAAAGTTTATTTGGACCGTCAAGGGGGTGGCACCTCTGCTCGAAGAAGATGCATTGCCTGTTGGTAGCCGCCGAAGGATTTGCACAAAACTATCCATCATCTCGTTTATTTTTTGCGGGATGGCTTCCTCAATAAAAAATTTGAAAGGATATCCTTTGCTTTCATCTTACTTTTCTCCTTCCATGAGAGGTCGCTTGGGCGTGCGAGAGATTTTTTCCTCAAGAGAAACAAGCCCAAGACCTAACTCTTTATACTCCGACCTTGTTGGGGACATGCATTAAGACGACAAGGAGCAAACCGCTATAATACCATTGATCTGGATTTTGTGAGAAGAATGAAATGAATACAAATTATTAACAGGTTCTTAACAAAAAATAACAGAGATACAGTAAAAGTGGTTTTCTATACAATAAGGAAGTAATATGAAACTGTAAAATGAAGCGGAAACAAGCTTGCTGGAATGGTGGCAGGTTATCTCTGAGAAGAGATGTGACGGTTGCGCTCATTTGAAATAAGATGATTAAAATGAGGCTATGAAGGCCTGTTTACAATAAACAGGAATGCCAAAAACCATATACATCCAAAAACCTAACCCTAGGAGATGAAGCACCAAAAGTCATGTGGGCCCCGTCTGGGTAAGTTAGTGCATCAACTTCCTGGGGTCGTAACTTTTCCATACGATCTTCATTTTAGGTGTATGATATACCGTTGGAAAGGTGTCGTCGAGGATATTCATTTTGGGGGCTCAGTCGTGCCTTATAATATTTTTGAGAATATCTATTTCGAAAAATCTTCATTTAGGCCCTTAAAATGGCCCCGGAAGTTAAAACTGCTAAAAATAGTAAATTGCCAAAATTTTCAAAAAACTGTTTTGAGACAGTTGGAAAAAGTGGGTTTCCACCGATATCCACCTGGATCAAGGATATACCCATGAAAGGGGTGCACAGGTCCAACACTTAGAAACATGTTGAAAAGGTTCAGAGGAGAGAAAGTGCAAGGAGTGTGTTTGAGATTTGTCTATGTCTCAAACTCAGAAGAGAAGTGTCAAATGTGCACCGAGGTTTGAGTCACTTAGAGTGACAAAGCTCGAGAATAATAATGAGTACAATTACTTGGAGGAATTATCCTTTTCATTTCGTTGTTGAGTGGACAATATCCGATTGAAGAGGCCTCAGATCTTTCATAGTTGTCAGATCTGAGAAAGGAGCACGACTGTTAACCTACTAAGTCCTTTGGACTTCGCTACTCTGACATTTTTTAGGTGTGTTTTGTGGGGGAGGAAAAATTCTCGAAGGACATAGTGTATCTTGACCGCTGGTTACAAGTACACATGCCCACATATCAAGTGTGGTTCAGAAATTCATCGCTCCGAAGAATTTGAAGTGTTTTTTCAAGAGCGTGAAAAACCCTGAAGATTTGAAACTTGGAGTAGATCCTAACCATTGGCATTAGGTGTACATGTCGATAGATCATGAGAGTTTAGAGTTTGACACTCCAGAAGATATGAGGATTAATTTGGTTTGGGTGAAAATCCCCCAAAGGCCCAAAGGTCCGAGTCCACCTCGATTGTCCATTTGCGAGGACGTGTGGACCATTGATCAAAACCCCTCACATGTTTAGAGTTCTGTATTCCAGAAGTTTGTTGGTGAAAGATGTGAGAATATTTGAAGCCCATAACCCAGAGTAAACTTAGGTCGTCGATCGGAGGTGGACGTCATTCATTTGATCTATAACTTCAGATTTCGCATATTCAGAGGCATTGCATATTTAAGAGGGGAAAACTCCCAAAGCCTGTATTCCCAAAATGTTTGTGAACCATATATCATAGCACGTAGTGTGATCCTTTGATCCACTCCTTTTTTCTACAATTCACGAATTCGACATTCAGGGGAATTATATTGTATTGTGGTTAGAACTGTCGAAGCCTAGATCTTGAAAGTGCTAGAGTTACTTCCATTTAAAGGTTTAGCCTACGGTTTTGGCCCTAGGTCACATGGAATTCTTCGCTGAAGTGATAAGACCCTTTTGAAGGAAACTTTGTGTGTGGGAAAAAGAGAAAAGGCATATGGTAGAGAATTTTGAGGGTTCAACAAGGACGTGCGAGATAATTCATCCCCCTTATGAGAATAATCCTTAGACCAGGAGGTCACGCGAGCCCCTAGGAGTGGTAGGGGTTTGCATCAAGTGGTATCAGAGTGGGAAATAATCTCTATGAGAAAAAGAAAATATAGAATCATGCCACCGAGAAGACATAGGGAGAGACCTGTAGTCAATGCATCCATGGAATAGGAAATGAGACAACTTCGTGTAAGGTTGGACACCATGGATAAAACACAAAGAAGATCACTCAAAGATGGTAACGTCAGTGGAGCTGAAAATGAATAAGTAGAAGAAGAAGAAGTTGTAGGAGAACAAGCAACAGAGGAGCGATTGTTGAGGGTTGTTGTAAATATGGGAAGCAAAGAAAAAATGGATGTCTCGATGTATGAAGGAAATTTTAATGTAGAAGAACTTATTGAATGGATAAGTGCTTTAGACAAGTAAATTGACTATGAGGAAACTGATGATGAGAAGAAGGTAAAGCATGTAGTGACTAAAAGGATGAAAGGTGGGACAAGTTGCAAGATGACAAAAGGATGAAAGGTACAAGTCCAATATTAAGAGTTGGGATAGAATGTTATCTAAGCTAAAGGATAAATTCATACCAAAGTATTATTAGTTGAATTTGTTCAGGAAATTTCAGAATCTGAGATAGAAAGGTTTGTCGATGAAAAAGTATATCGAAGAATTTTATAAGCTGAACATAAGAGCAGGATATAGGGAGGATGATGAAGAAAACATTGCTAGGTAAATTAATGGATTGAGGTACGAAATCCAAGATGATATTAGCATGAAAACAATGCAAACTTTGGAAGATGCTTATTAGGTAGCCCCGAAGGCATAAGAAAAGTTGGCAAGGAAGCAAAGTCAATGGAACAAGGGAAAGACTCCTAACAATGGAAGAGGAACCATTAAAGAAACGTTCCAGGAGAAGATGAATAATATAATAGTTAGATAGAGAGAGGAAGAAGTTCTAAAGGAGGAAACTATGGAGGAATAAATTATTTTCCCATAGGTAGAGGAAGAGGTAGAGGAGGAGAAGTGAAGTGTTATGTCTGTGGAAAAACAAGGCACATGTATTGGGAATGTCCTGAAAATAAAAATGTAGGAGTTGGGGAACCTCACATTTCTGAGGCACAGTAGAATAATGTGGAGAGAGAGATGAAGGAAGAAATAGTGGAAGAACAAATATCACTCATGATGAGTAAAACTCTCATAAACCCAAAGAAAGAGTTACAAGAACCAGTCCAGATGAAAAAATTGTTTAGAAATGCTTGCAAGACCAGAGATAGGGTATGCAAGGTGATCATAGATAGTGGGAGCACTGATAACTTGATATCCACAAATATGGTGGAAAATACGAAGTTGGAGATGACTGCACATCTGAATCCGTACAAGGTGTCATGGTTGCAGAAAGGACATCAAGTCATGGTAAGTTGATAATGTAAAGTTGAGTTTAAATTAGGTGGTTATAGGGGTTAAGTTTTATGTGATGTTATACCCATGGATGTTTTTCACATTCTGTTGGGGAGACCTTGGAAATATGATAGTAATTTTATACATGATGGGAGGATGAATACTTATACCCTTGAAAAAAATGGGTGTAAGCATATGTTGCTTCCAATAGAAGATAATGGAGTCAAAGAGGAAGCTAGTCCTAGTATACTTCTCATGAGTGGGAAGGAACTCTTAAAATAAGTTAAGAAAGACCAAAAAAATACAGTTTGTTGTTGTACGTAAGTGGAGAGTCATTATCACAATAAATTCTATGAATCATTTTCCCATGGAACTTCAGAAGTTATTGGATGATTTTGTTGATATTGTGGTGGATGATTTACCTCACACTTTACCGCCCATCAGGAGTACCAGTCATCATATTGACCTTATTTTGGGAGAAATTTTGCAGAACAAAGAAGCATATATATTAACCCCTCAAGAGAATGAAGAGGTCAAGGAGGAAGTCCAAGATTTGTTGGATAAAGGTTTGATCAGGGAAAGTTTGAGTCTGTGTTCAGTACCAACTTTGTTGAGTCCGAAGAAAGATGGAGGTTGGAGAATGTGAAGAAATTCTAGATCCATCAACAAGATAACCATCAGGTATAGATTTCCTTTACCTAGAATGGATGATTTTATGGATTTCTTGAGTGGATCTAGTTATTTATCTAAAATAGACTTGAAGAGTGGTTATCAATAGATAAGGATGAGAGAGGGAGATGAATGGAAAACCACATTCAAAACAAATGAATAATTGTATGAATGGCTTGTTATGTTGTTTGGCTTAACAAATGCCCCAAGTACATTCATGAGATTAATGAATGAAGTGCTGAAATATTTTATTAGTAAGTTTCTGATTGTTTATTTAGATGATATTTTAGTTTTCAGTAAGACTGAAAAGGAGCATTTAAGACACTTAAACATGGTGTTGAGGAGGTTACAGCAGGAGAAGTTGTAGGTGAATTTGAAGAAATGTTCTTTTATGAAAACCTGACGTGTGTATTTGGGGTTCACAATATCTTCAAATGAATTGAAGATGGATCCAACGAAGGTGAGGGAAAGAAGAGAATGGCCTTCTCCAAGAAGCGTGTTTGAAGTAAGGATTTTTCATGGGTTAGCGAGTTTTTACAAGAAATTCATCAAGAATTTCAACAGTATTTGTGCACCCATACTAGATACCATAAAGAAGGAACATGGATATTTTAATTGGACAAAAGAAGTTGAGAAGGGATTTAGAGTGATGAAAGAAAATATAAAAGAACAACCTATTTTAGTTCTGCCATATTATAAGAAGACTTTTCAGGTCAAATGTGATGCAAGTGGAATGGCGATTGGCACAATTTTAAGTCAAGATAATAATCTTGTTGCTTATTTTAGTGAGAAGATGAATGATGTTAAGAGGAAGTATTCAACATATGACAAGGAATTTTATGTTAATTCAAGCTTTGAAAAAGTGGAGGCATTATCTTATCCCGAAGGAGTTTTTTTTGTATGCTGAGAATCAAGCTTTGCGATTTATAACCAGACAAGAGAAATTGAACCAGAGACATGCCAAATCGGAAGAATTCATGCAGAATTTTACTTTTGTTACTAAGCATATTAATGGAAGCTCTAACAAAGTTGCAAATGCTTTGAGAAGGATATGTTTGATGTTGCAGGAATTCCAGGTGGAGACTTTGGGATTTGAACACCTCAAGGAGATGTATCAAGAAGACCTAGATTTCAAGGAAGCTTATGAAGAATGTGAGAACCATTTGCTAAGAGACATAAATCAATGGATGGAGTATCTGATCCAAGATGGACTGTTATTCAAGAGAAGTTGGTTGTGTATCCCTAAATTCTCAATGAGGGACAATTTGCTAAAGGAAAAACATAATGGAGGATTGGTTGGACACTTTGGCCATGATAAAACATATGCACAATTGAGTTCTTCATACTATTATTCAGGAATGAGGTATGATGTGAATAAGTTCATGGAAATATGCTTAATCTGCCAATATGCTAAAGGAAAGAAAAAAAAAAACACTGGATTATATCAACCATTTCCTATTCTAGATAGGTCGTGGGATGCTATAAGTGTGGATTTTGTTCTGGGATTGCCAAGAAACCAGAGGGAAAGTGACTCAATATTTGTGGTGGTTGAATATTTTCAAAGATGTCATATTTTATACCATGTCATAAAACCGGTGATGCTACCTACATAGATTTTTTTTTTTCAAGAAGATTTTGAGATTGCATGGGTTTCCCAGGAGTATAGTATCAAACAAAGATATCAATTTTTTTGGACACTTTTGGAAGTCCTTGTGGAAGAATTTGGGGACAATTTTTTATTTTAGTTCAACATATCATCCTTAGACAGATGGGAAGACTAAGGTAGTGAATAGAAGCTTAGAGAATCTGTTAAGGAGTTTGGTCATTGAACATAACAGTCAGTGGGATCAAATTATTCCCCAAGCAGAGTTTGCATATAACAACTCACCGAATAAGAGTACTAGTAAGAGTCCATTCCATATAGTATATGGGATGCATTCAAGAGGAAATTCAGAATTGAGAGATTTGGGACAAGATGAATTCTGAAGTTCAGGAGAAGAGTATTTTGCTGTAGAAATGTAGAAGTTGCATGATCTAATTAAAGGAGAACTACATGATAGAAGCCAAAGATACAAGATACGAATAGACTAGAAACGAAGATATAAGGACAACTAATTTATTTGTAATTAATTTCTTTTTGCAACAACTTAACTCATGATCAAATCCTAGTTACAATCACTTTGACTAGTAAACTTCTTCGAGGATATTCTAGAATAAATTGACTTCTTTGAATTATAGGGGCTTCGAGATAACTCATGAGGGTTCTCCAGCTTTGCAAGGCCATAAATATCTAACCCCGAGGTGTAATGTACCCCAAATTTACCAAAATAAAAAAAAAAACAAATTGACCAGTGCATTAAAACTCCTTGACTCTTCACTACTTATTCAACATAACTTTATTATCATCTCTTATCAAATATAATGCATGCACTACTTACTATATTCATTTATAGACTATGGTATACATACCATAACAATGATACTATTCCTATCATTACGCATCTATATAAGTTGTTTACCAAAGGACCAAACTTATATCTAAATCTCAGCACATTCAGTTTTGTAACCACTATGTGGAATCTTCATGCTTACCCATATAAAATCCCACATATGGAATTCTTAACATATACCATTATGCATATATACATAGTTGGTCAATTTAACATACGATAAAATCCTTACTTGTTATATATATCCCATACCTATATATATAGTAGGCCACATGGACTACTACACATTAGCATTGTTCCTAAAATTGTTTGGTTATAACATGACCTTTCACCACATGGATTCTTTAACAAATGCCAACATATAAGTATTTATATTTTATTCTACGTATGTCATAAATTTATCTAAGCTATCATGCTTGCTGTAAACAAATGTCGTGTATCATAGGCACTCTTATAACCTTTCACTATTCTTAGAAGTTCGTATTGTTATAACCTGGTAAAACACCCCAAAGAAAATCATGCTATAGTGTAAAGAAGTATTATTAAGTGAAGAAGTGATAATGTTACCAAGGGTAGTTACGAGGTTGTCCTTCCAATGAAGACGTGACAGTTCCTACACCCTAATGCCCACGGTTCTTCACTTACTCCACACATTAACCCTATGCCTAACAGTGTGAAACCCCATCTGACTTGGTGACAAGGCCCAACATTGAATAGGATATGGCCTTATGTTAATGGCGGGTGTCTTTTCGATCTACAGGAATTTAACATTGGTTATATCCATTAATGGAAGGTCTGTGATGTACTTCTTAAGCTGGACAATTTAGGCGATCGCGCCCAATGCGGGCATGCCATCTTCGAACCTTTACATAGAAAATGTACTGCGTATTACCATCACCCATTCCTCCCCACCTGCAATTGTTTCTAGGTCACCATCGAAATTGTTTTCCACCTTTGGATCCATGTTCACAAAAAAACTCCTATTCTTGTGGTGTATGCATCTCAACATTTAACCTTGGAACGTTCTTCTATGAGTGGGTGGCTAATAATTTGGAAATGAACTCGGCCTAGTAATAATGGAGTTCGCAGCCCCGTATGATATTCTCTTTGTACAAGGTAACCCATAACTCTTTTGTTTCCTTTATTATTCTGTAACAAATATGTGGATAATTTCTTTGGAAATCGTATTCGCATTTCACCCTTGTACCTATTTATTTTCGGGCTCTTCGGCTTTGAAGTTTTCGCGACTTGTTTAGAGTACACTTCGATTAGGCTGGAAACCTTCGAAACTTCAAGGTTTAAGTTTTTTTATTTTCATTTAATTTCTGTGCAAATCCCTAACATCCACGCCCTGTGTGATATATTACACCACTGTGAAAATCGTGGTAAGTTCTAGAATAATGAAGTGTTCACATTCCAAGTAAGAAGATACACCATTCTTAAATCTCATCAGAGTCATACTGCGAGTATTTACATTACCACACTGTGAACTATAGTTCTATGTGAATAGATCGATATACATATATATAGGCTAAATTTTCCAAGGGATTTGTGGATTGGGTCTATTTACATCCTTTACCATTCTGTACAAACTTATGAACACATTTACATGAAAGTGTGGTAACCACCCTCTATCTATAATTTACATTCAGTGTTTGTATAACTCTTATGCAATGACGATTTAAATCCTCTGGTTCATGATTTACCTTCTGTAATTTTATAAGTAAAGATCCATATTCATATCGCTATGTCATAACATCGACCCTCTGTTTTATTAATTACATTTGTATTTTGTATAAATAACTACTTGCATATATCTAAATCCTGAACTTTTGTACTTGAATTTCTCTTTGTTCTTTCTATAGCAACCCATATTTTACTTTCAATTATACAGAGAAGTATGGTAGATGTTTTTTGTATTCTTTCTAAACCCTTAGAATTGAAAATGATTTACCTTTGTGGAAAGATTGTGTTTTTCATTGTGTACAAAATTCTAAATTTAATTTTCTTGTTCATGTAAAAAGGTTACTTACCCATCACGTGGATTTATTAACTGAGCTTGTGTGATTTTTGCCTTAAATATTTTGCGTTCCAAATAATTATACAACATTTCATAAATCAAAATACTACCCTCTGGACAAATACAATGACATCGTTTTACCCTTGTGGGATGCACAACTGTACTTTGTGTGTTTATTTTAACACTATTTAAGTTATACCTTATATGTATACGAGACATCATTTGACCCTCTGTGGAGTTTCACAAGTGTTCTCTTTGTGTTTTGTTTTATCATTGTGTAACTTATTTCTTATACTATGTGTATACAAGCATTATTTACAATTCCAATGAATTAATGATGGGGCCATGTCCTGTTTTCGAGGGTAATCATCAGCTGGTTTGGGTCCACTCCTCCCCATTTTGTTTTAGGACAGGTCATCATATAAGTGCCAGTGGAAAACTAATTCTATGACGAATCAAGATAACTACTATTTCATCTCAGTTAACATCAATAATTTTCATTTTTAAAAAGATAGTATGGTTTGCTAATCCCTACCCTTTATTTCTGCAGGTTTATACAGTTTGAGGGAACATATCAAGGGGAGCCTTCTTACTCGAAAAGGTATTTGAGTTCTGATCTTAGCACTTAGACACAACTTATTAGATTTTGTCTACCAGTGGTAAAGGGGTCTTTACCCTAGGGTACTCTATTGTAATAAATTTGAACCATGGTTTTATGGTTATACAGGTTGTTTGTAATTTACCTTCAAAAGAATATACAGGTTGTTTGTAAATTACTTTTCAAATGAATATACAAGTTGTTTGTAAATTACTTTCCCAATGAATATACAAGTGGTTGAAAATAATTTTGAACGCTAATAAGTTAAGGTACAACTACTGTAGCATGCATTTGTAGACTATTAAGTCAATTTTGATCTGCGGTTGTATACATCAGGAATATGTAATTTTTTTATAGAAGAGGACTGCTATTTGTTTTATCTATTTTTATGGTACCTGTTATTATCACTGAAATTTCATCCGCAAATGGTCACAAGAATCCAACATCTCCAAACACCTATTAGTTCATTCATGGCCCAAAAAATACATTTCCAAAGTGCACAAACTATACAACTGGTTCTAAAATCAATATGCACTCAACAAATAAAGGATGCACGTGCACGTGTTCCAGTCAAAAACGCAAGAAAAGTGCACATGCGCCTGATGCGCAACTATGTACGCAGAAAGCTGTGAACACCTAAGAACAACGCATTTATGATTCTGGTCAGCCTCCCACGCACTTTTGGTTTAGATCCCAAGTCGACTTTACCCTCAAATCCAAATTGAATCCAAGTAGGGGGTTGGTCAAAGACCTAAAGGTGCCCTAAAGGGCCCCTTGTTCACACTAAATACCGGTTGGATAATGCCTCAAAGATTTGATATAAAAAGAGGCCATGGGTGCACTATATTTCTAAGAATCTATTTCTATTGTTATGTTTCCTCTATTATCCTACAAGGAACCTCTTTCCTTCTTGGAGTATACTAGCATAATTTCATTGAGCTATTCTCCTCACCTATTGAGGGAATGACCTTTGGATTTCTTCACCATTTCCTTTTTAGTTTTCCATTTGTAAGAAGATCTCTCACATAGGGGATTCAAGAGCCTTCCCTTGGAGAAAGAGGGGACCCATAAGTCTCCCTTTCACTTTGGTGTTTTCCCACTAATACAATCTATGCATTGGTGGAATGAATATTGGTCAATTGTTTGGTTGATTTTGGGTCTAATTTCCTTATGCACTTTAGTTTTGTTTATTTAGTTTTTATTAGTTTAGTTTTTCATTTATTTATTGTGCTTGATGTGTCTAAATATTGCACTAACTGATGTCCTATTCAACTGACCCAACTAGAGTTGTAGGTGTCCCTCTTTTTCTCATCCAAGTGGGGAAAAGGATACAACAGATCGACGACCATATTGAGGCTAAGGTATCAATTTCCTCCCTATTTGGGTTGTTTGAGAAGTTCTTTTTGATCTATTTACCTTGCAGGGATCATAATCGACCCATTCCTATCTGTAAAAAGCTAAATTCAAATATAGAATAAGAGAATTTCATTCAAAATTTTCTTCTCGACCGTGTATCAGAATGTGCGTAGGTTTTTTCAGCCCACAAGCGCATATTTCGATCATGTGTGCCAAAAACACTGTGTTTCTCAACGCATTATGTGCACAGTGTGCCAACAGGTCATTATTTATTTTTGCATTGGCGCCACATGTGCCTTTTTCTACTCTGTGACCTGCACATCTGTCCAAAAATACAACATTGTAAGGTTTTTTTGTGATATTTGGAAGGCCCTTAGCCTTCTGAATATTGATTCTATGCAATTTTTAATATGAAACACACTTATATTCCCTCTCCACATGAAGGTTTAGTCCAAACATAGGCACTTAGGGGGTTAAAAACCATATTTTTCATCTTTTTTCTTTGAGTTTCCACATGGATGGCTTGTTTTGATTGTAAAAGTTAAGTTGGAATTATTCACTACCACATATATAAACACTTTCATTGGGACCAAAAATCAAACTTCAATCATCGAGTATTTTGTTCTCTCGCACCATAGAGTGATCTTGAGAATCATAAAAATGATTCAGGGAAGATTTCATCTCCCTTAAAAACAAAATCTTTAGGAGAGGACAAAGCCCCCCTAGGGACCCCTCTTAGTTTCTTTTCAAAACATCTTAAATTTGTAAGTGCCTAAACATGCCCACATGTTGCAAAGATAGGATAGTTTGAAGCTAATTTCTTAGTTTACATCACTAGGGGAGTTTAAATATTATTGTAACGAGCCCATACATTCCCACATGCTTTCAATCTAGGATAGTTTTTTAAAGATTTCTTAGATTAAATTAGACAAGTGAGTTTTAAGGATTGGTAAGGATCCACATGTCCACATGCTAGTTCTTTAGGGACTTTAAAATTCTGCAAGGTTGTACCAATGACATCTAGTAAGATAGGTAATCAAGACTTGTAAGGACCACACGAAGTCCACATGTTGCAAGGTGACACCTAAATTATTAAAAATTTGTCACAATTTATTACTTTCTCACACACAAAGTCACTACTCACTCACATAATTTCATCTCGAACAGTGGAGGTTGAAGTAGGTTTCCTCCAAAGGAATTCTGAAACATCCCACTATTTCTTGAAGAAATTATCCACTCCCACTCAATTCAAACGAGATTGGTTCACAGCCCCAATACTCAAACAACCACATCTAATTTTTTTCTAAAAACTCACTAAGTTTTCCTCCACAGGAGGTGCCAAAATAAATTTTTAGTCTAGGTAGGATCTCGGGGATAAGCATCCAAATAACTCCCCGTTATCTAGTTCTCACATCTTCAAACAATAGAAGTTGACAAATATGGAACTTTAAATCCTCCAAGTCAAGTGTTCCTAACACCATAAGGTAGGGAGATACCTGTGAAGGGTCGAAGGCTGAGGTATGGTTGTTCTGTACGTCCCCCCTTGAGGCACCCACCTCTTGGAAGAGATCCATCCTGTGACCCATTTCTGAGGCCAAAAATCTAAATGCCGCACTTTGACTGAGGTACCTAGTGGCCAAATTTTAGGACATCTACCCAGGTGGAAATTATGGGTTGCAATTGCACCTTGATCGAATTTTGTGTGGCTATTGGGAAATATCTCCACCTCTTTTAGTATATGCACCCTCTACCCCTCATTACAACTGACTGTTTTATCCTTCACTAGTTCCTCTTCCGGTGGCTTCAGACCCCACTGTTGAGTACTATTGGAAGGTCCAGTGCTATTTGAGAGGAAGGATGTTACACCTTTTTAGAGCACAAGAATTTGTTTTCTTTGTTCTCCCACACACGCAAAATCCACGTACCCACATGTATGTTTATTTTCAATTGATTTATGTATGACGCTCTTGTGATGACATATGATTGTTGGATATATTGTGAAGGTCCAAAATTATACAAAAAATCTTGTTCATTTTATTACTCTCATCACCATTCACATAAATTCACTTTGCTATTCGGACATCATAGGGGAGCCACAGAATCCCCATCATTCCAGATGCTTGCAAAACCTCCCTTCTCTTCTAGGAGGAGTTCCTAGTATCGCCAAATCATCATCCCAACCCTCTCACAACCTTGTGAGTGCTACTATATTGGGATCATCTTTTCTTGGTTCCACTTTACTTGGGTCCACTTCCCAAGGTCAACCATCCACTAGCTCTCCTTTACAAGGAAGCAAGGGGAAAAATTATTCCCAAGGGGGAAGTACAACTCCACCTAACCCCCCTCATGGGTCAGGTACACAAACCACTCACACCATGGATGGAACTAATCCTCCACCGCCACTACAGATGCCATATTTGGCCTCCCTCAACATACCAGATCTGAGAAAGCTCACAAATGATGGTATATTGAACGAGCCCACATGGCCTACAATGCCTACCAAACTACCTTCGAACATTCCCAAGTTTGAAGGAAAGGCAGGAGAATATATTTCAAACCATGTCATGACCTTCCACCTATGGTTCTCTTCAAAAAAAATCATTGATGACTATGTCTAATTAAGGTTATTTCAGTGCACACTCACAGGCCCATCAACCAAGTGGTATGTAGACAAAAAATCAGGGTCCCATGTGACTTTTGAATACTGGACAAAACATTTTTGACCTTCTTTCAACTACCAATTCCCCATGACAATGGTCTAGAACTACTCTCTAAGTTTAGACAAAACTTAGCCACACATATCGCTGACCACATTCATGAATGGTGTCGGCGACATGGTTTATGCAAAGCAGAAACCACCAAACAATAATGACTCGATTGGTTTCTCAGATCACCTGTCCCTCTCCTTGCTAAAGACGTGGCCTCTACCTTCCCCCAAAGTGAAGAGGAATCCATCATAAAGGATACACAGTATGACCTAATTTATTCACAGTGAGGATACTTATATATAGTACTACCTGACACCTCGAGACCCGTACTATTCATCCAGGACAAACCTGGGATGTCTCACTCAACAGATGGATTGATTGGTACCAAAACACACCACAATCTATACATCCAACCACCACCTATGTACGGTACACCCCAACATCCACGAGCGTATGGAGGACCCCCTTATTACCCTCCTCCCCTTATCGACAACCATACCCTTCTATTGCCCCCCCCACCCATGAGTGGACCCGCATCGACACCCATGATGCGCCCGACCTTTCAGCCAAGTTCTGGTACCCCCTCTACCTTATCTTACACCCTGAGCACTAGCGAAAGTACTACGCTTTCCTATGTAGCCTATAGGTCAATATCACAAAATAACCCGTATTTCCCATTTCCTGGTCCTCCACAGCCCATTGCTCCTCCACAAGGAAAACCAAACGTTGGGTTTAACTTTGTTCAGCCTTCTCCCATTCAGCAATTTCAAAATTTTAAACAACTGAATACAGAAAATCCATCCCATCAGTTGAATAATTCCAAAAAGAAAGGAAAAAACTGAAACAATAATAACCTAGGACCAGGGGAAACAATCCCGAACAGAACCAACCTGTTGGGAGCAACCAGAATCAGAGAAACCAGAACCCCCAAGGGGGAAATAAAAAAAAACACCAAGGGAGGAACAACAAAAAACTTTCGAATGAACTTCCCTTGTGCCGTTTGCGGTGAGCATGGTCATTATACTCACCATTGCCCCCAAATCGCCAACTTCAAATAGATGAAATATTCCATGAATGCACCATGTCCTCCAGCATCGCCTGCCCCTTAGCAGGCCCCACAACAATATTTGCAACAAACACCCTCGGTGGTTTTTCAAAACCCTATTCCACATCAAGGTGTGATGAATACTCAGCAAGAAGTACACCCTTCCCAACCACAGATGAGACAATATCAAAACCCTGGGAATCCGATGGATCGCACTATCCTCCTCACTAGCGAAGACAAAATTCTCCTAAAAACACACAGTCGTCAATACATCACACCCCCTGAATATACTCCCACCACTTCGAAAGAAGTTCCAGTTACATCTTGGCAAGATTTGATGATCCCACGCCCTAGTACAGAACGACCCCTTTGTATTCCTCACATCCCATTATGACAAAATGTCAACAACCCTCAGGCTAGGGCATCACACAATTACAGTCTGGGCGATGACTTGGCACAATCTCCTGCAACCATGTTAGTCTTGGAAGTCCTCCAAACCTGTCCCACTCAACGCAAATCATTGTTTTCCGCCCTGGGGGAATTCGACCCTGTTGATACCAGACTCATCACTTTTGATCTAGATTATGGAGAACCCCGTCTCCCCGCTTTGGTAGCTTTCCAGATACTAGTCAAAATTTGGAACATCACAATTCATCGATGCATCATTGATGAAGGTACATCCACATGCATCATGTACAAAACCATATGGTATAAACTTGGCTCCCCCGAGCTAATACTATCTGCCATCACTTTGAGAGCTTATGATGAACGATCATCCTCTCCTAAAGGGCTCTTTCAAAATGTCCCCATTGAACTCGAGGGAAAAACCATTCTTATTGACATTGAGGTTATCGATGCCCTGCTCGATTATAACAGATTTTTTGGATGTAGCTACATGTACGCTATGAAGGTTGTGGCTTCTTCTATGTTTAGAACGACGATGTTCCCCCACAACAGGAATATCATCACCATCGACCAAGTTTCACATTACAAGCCCAACATCGATAACATCATACCTCTTTTCCACACTAACTATGACACCTACCCACTCATCGATATGGGCCCTGGAATTTTCAAGGACCCATCCTTGGTAGGGACATACCATGGAGCACCACCACTCATACATCCCTCAGCATGTCATGTGTGTGCCATATCTTCCGATGGAACGGAAACTGGAGATACCATTCCTCCCACCAAGGCTTCTTCACTCTCTAAAGTCCCATTAGTCACGGAAATCCTGCCTCAAGAACCCCCTAAGAACCCTTCTATACCACTTGTTCCTGGTTTCACTCTCCCCCAGGGTCACATCCTGGTTTGGGAGACAATCCCCCAATCCATTACGCAAATCCCCTTCTTCTACCCCCCACCGGGCATACAATCTTTCCATGTAGTCGCAACACTTACCCTTCCTAACATGGTGCTTGATATTCTGATTTGGTATCTACACCCACCTCAGATATTTTTTCAACCATCCCTCCCTCCCCAAACTGAGGGAATCCCAATGAAAATCCCAGTCCTAACTCTGATGGAACCACCCTGCCCCCCATGGGCCAACACCACCACTATAGCTGGGGGCATACCGAAGAAGAAAGAGCTCCCCTCTCCACTTTCCTCCTAGAGTTCAACCTCCTTGTGCACTATGAGAGAAAGAAGGACACCCCACCAATAAATGTCCCTCTCTTCCCGATCTACGCAATTTAATCCAACTCCCTCGAGCAACCACATTGCTCGTCACTTCATCCAGCACACCTAGTACTACCACTGCGTCCCCTACTACACATAGTAAAGGGATGAAAACCAAATTCACATGTCCCATCTGTTCAGAGTATAGCCATTACACCCACCATTTCCCTGTGCTACCTCAGTTCCGACAAATGCTAACGACAGTATGCAAAAGATTTCAGCAAGAACCCCTCCATCTGCGTCATCAAGTACCCATGTCATTGACATCCATTATGTCATGAACTCAGTCAATGAACGGATGAGATTCCATTTCTCTCTTTGTGAATCACTTGATCATTTCACATACAAGTGTCCTACGATCATCAAATATAGGCATCGCCAAATGGCCCTTATTCACAATCCTCAAAATCCCTCACTTCTTGCGATACAAGTGATTCCCCCTACTCTCTCTCTAGATATTGTTCATATTCTCTCTCCTGAGCCTAAGGTAATTCCCACTCCTCCGTGGTTTATGGATAGTCTATATGAGGATTTGTCCCAAAATCCCCCCAATTCATCGGTTCATCTCCCCAAGGAAATCTTACGACCAACCACAATTTTTAGCCAACAATATCTTGACATTTAGTTCATGTCGAGCAAACCATCGCAGCCTATTTGTGCCACCCCTTCTATGTCTTCGCCACCTGCATACAATCACACGGAGAAAATCACCAACATTACTTCCCTGAACCCCCTACATTCCCTCATTTTTCACTGCGACGAAGATATTCTGGAAGAACTAACTACCCCTAATTTCCCATGGAATGCGGTCCATCACATAGCACTCTTTTTCTCATAGGAATCCTTTGAACCTCCTAGCCAAGACTCCATATACATAATTGAAACTAAGGATTTCATCCCATCAGGGAATATAGACTGGTTCAACAACCCTATCCCTTCCTCCGATGCTTTTGAAGACGACAACATGCCGAACATTTCCCCCACTGTCAAAATTGACATTTTCGTCAAACCAAGAATCATAGAGGAAATCACCATTGGCATTGCATGCTCCCTGGAAGAACTCACAGATTACAAAGCTCTCTTCCAGGAATACTAAGACATTTTTTCCTGGTCATACACAAAGATGCATGGCCTTGATTCTTCTATTGTCGAACATCATATCTACACATGGCCTGATATCCCCCCTGTATGAAAAAAGAAACGCCCACTGCACCCATCCAAAGAAGCGTCCATCTAAGATGAAATTGACAAACTACACATTGTCGGGTTCATATACCCTATCGCATACACATCATGGGTTTACAACCCCGTCCTTGTCAACAAAAAATAGGGAACCATTCGCGTCTACATTGAATTTCGCAATCTCAATCACACTTGTCCCAAAGAAAAATTTCCTACACATTTCATCGACCAAATTATCGATGACTACATTGACCATGAGGCCTTGTCCTTCATGGACAGATTCTATGGCTACAATCAAATACAGATCCAACAAGCAGATCAGTATAAAACCACATTCACCAACCCATGGGGTACTTTTGCGTATCGTGTCATGCCTTTTGGACTCAAGAATGTCAGTGCAATGTTCCAACGAGCTATGAACTATGTTTTTGATGATCTCACTTGCATCATCCTCACTTACATTGATGACCTCACTGTTCAATCCAAGAAATGAACGCAACATCTAGATGACTTATGAGTTGTCTTTCAATAGTGTCATAAGTACAATATCCACTTGAACCCCCTCAACTGTGTATTCTTCATCACCACTGGATGCCTCCTTGGGTTCATCATCTCCCAACACAGAATCATAGTGGACCCCCTCAAGGTCCAAGCCATCACCAAAATTCCACCACCCGAGAATTTGCGCCAATTGCAGAGCCTACAAGGTAAAGCCAACTTGTGCACATGGTTTTCTTCGCCTACTACGTCATGATATCCCATTTTGATGGGATGAACATGCCCAAAACACTTTTGATGATTTAAAAGTGGCGCTCTCCAACACCCCGTTGATTAGTCCACCTGACTATGATTGTGACTATATCCTCTACTTATCGGCCTCAGCTGTCTCAGTAGCAGGAGTTCTCATCCAGCTAGGAGATGATGGCCGTGAGCATGTCATTTAATACATCAGTAAAACCCTTTCAAGACCACCCCTGAAATACAACCATGAAGAGGAAATATCCCTCGCAGTTGTCCTTACAGTCCAAAACCTGCGTCATTATATCTTGCTTCGTGCTACCAAAGTCGTGGAAGATTCCAACCCCATGCAATACTTTCTTAGTCGGTGGAAAATTAACGATAAATTTTCCCGATGGATCGTCATCCTTCAGGAGTACGACCTAGATTTTTGAACTCAGAAAAGAAAGAAAGTGCTCATCCTCGCTGAACTCATCATGACATTTCCCTTAGATGTTGCTAGTTCACCTGTCAATACAGACTTCCCCGACGAACACCTCTTCTACATCCCCTCAGATGACCCCTGGTATGGTGACCTTCTCGTCTATATTCAAACATAGAAGTTTGGGTCTCACCTCTCTAGAGACAATCGTCGATGCATTCGTCATCAGGCCCCTCGATATCTCCTTATTGGTGACATCTTATATCAATGAGGGGTCAACACCATACTCCATAAATGTTTAACCATCGACGAAGCTGACAGAGTCTTGAATGATTTCCACAGTGGTGCCTGCAGTGGCCACCTCTAAAGGATTTCCACTGCCCAGAAGATCATTCGAGAAGGATACATTTGTCCCACATTATTTCATGACTGCATCCACGCCATGAAACGATGTGACAAATGCCATCTTTATGCAAACAAATCACGAGCGCCACCCGCTCTTTTACACCCAGTCATCGCTGTCGGCCCCTTTTGAAAATGGGTCATTGACTTCGTGACTTGCAACCCTCCATCTAGTAATGGACATTTTTACATTTTCGTGGTAGTCGATTACTTCACCAAATGGGTCGAAGCCATGCCTACTTTCAACAACACTGATGACATCGTGACACATTTTTTCTTTAATCACGTCATCGCTTGCTTCAGAGTACCACTTCATCTAGTCTCCGATCATGACAAACACTTTGAGAATGAGCTCTTCATCAAAATTTCCTCAAATTTAGGTTTCTCTCACAATTTCGCCTCACCCTACTACCCTCAGTCCAACTAATAGGTAGAGGTGGTCAACAAGGTCTTCAAAACCATGTTGCAATGTACTCTCAACAAACATAAGACCAATTGGCATCATATGTTGTTTTCAACACTATGGGCTTATTGCATGGTAGTTAAAACATCCACTGGTTTTACACCATTCGATCTTGTCCATGGGGTCACAACCACTCTCCCCATTGAGTGTGAAATTCCCACATTGCGCACCGCTATCGAGTTATTACCTGACACTGATCCAATGGAGCAACGCTTGATGAACTTAGATTCATTGGATTAATACTGTTGGTATTCATTACAGCACAATGAGGTAGCCAAAAAATGGTCAAAGGCCACCTTCGACCACCATGTCAAGCTTCGGTCATTTAATGAAGGAGACCTCTCCCTTCCCTATGAAATAGCTCATGATACCCTTAGGAATGGAAATTTTGAATCATTATGGCATGGAACCTACATCATCCAACACTGCCTCACTAAAGGTGCATACATCATGTCCTCTCCCGAAGGATTCCCTCTCAAAGAACTCGTCAATGGGTTGTACTTAAAGAAATTTTTCATCTAAGTGTAGTCAGTCTACACTAGGATTTTTATTTTTTGTACATGTTTTATAGAGTTTTTAATATTCTTTTTCTCCATTCCTAATATTTGATCGACCATTTTTGTTATTGACAAATTCCCCCTCCATCATCCTACCACATTGGTTACGTTGATGGAGCTAGCCGTTGGACACAAAATCTTTCTTCGACTGCTTGGGCCCTCTATACCCCTTCACATGAACTGCTCCACTCCATCGGCATCTTCTTGGGCTCAATAACCAATAACCAAGATGAATAAATAGTCGTCCTTGGCCTCCTCGCCAAGGCCAGTCATCATCATATTCGCCACCTTAGCATCTTATTAGATTCTCAACTTGGCGTCCTGCAACTCAACAATGTGTACCGTGTCCATGATCCTTGCCTCTTCAGTAAATACCTACAAGTTAGACTTTATTTGAAGATTTTGATTCAATTAAATTTACACATATTCCATGAAAATTCAATCAAATAGCAGATAATATGGCTAACCTAGTATTAGATTGGCATTTCTCACATCAAGACACCATCACACATACATAAATCATCAAAAATCTATCACAACATATAGATTATACATCATAAAAAGCATCACAAAACATCATCACAGAGATCACAAACATGTATATCCATATATATATATATATAACAATCAATGTGCCATCAAAATTTACAAAAAAGTGGTACAAAATATACATCGCCTGTAGGAAGGTGAACCCCCTCATATCTATAGGTACAAAATGGTTGTCACACTACCCGACATAAACATGGGCTCTTAAGCCTATATAAATACAAAAAATAAACATCCAGAGCACTCATGGTGCCTCTAGAGCACCACAACCAGTTCCTCTATCTGGAGGAGGTGTCCCGCCAGCAAGGGGTCCTCTAGGTCCCGGGGGCAACTGCCTAGTCATAGCTTACCCCGCTATAGCTTCTCTATGGATCAAGGTCTGCAACTTTGCTGGAAGGCCCACGCACTTCTCCAGGACTCCCTCGTCCTAGATCTGAGTCCACATGCCCTCAGGCACTCCCTATAGCCCCATGTCTAATCGACGATTGAAGTCCTCTAACACTCCCCCGGCCTCTCCTGGAGGAGCATGTGATGGCCCTACATCAGGGTGATAAAATATGCATCTCCTACCAACTCTCTCATCATCGGTTGGCCTCTCACTAGCCTCATCCCTCTAACATCTCTCTCCCATCAGTGACTCTCCCTACGGTGGTCTCATGGGCCCCTGAAGAGCTAGTGCTCTGACCAAATTCACCTCTCACCCTCGAGGACCCACATCTGCACACACAACAAAAAAATGATAACATCAACATCTATCCATACATAAAACATATGCTATACTATCAAAATCACAAAACATCAAATACATCAATGTACCTCTATGGTCCCAATCCTCTCCAGGAGGTAACACCATGTATGGGTCTTGACGGTAGTACATTCCGCCATACGGGTACCACAGGATGATCTATGGCATCTGACACCACACACGTGCCATCTTGGTCATAAAATAATGGCCAACCTCCCCACCCCCATGTCATACCAAAAATTATGCCCACCACATCAATCATGGCTCTCGTGCATTAGTCGCCTCCAACAAAACTCTCGGGCGCAACATGGGCACCCTCTCCTTGAACCACGCCAGCAGGATTGACCCAAAGGAAAAATAAGCAGCTCAAGAACGGTTGAGATGCCCCATCATCTTGGTGTGCAACATCAAGCCCCAGGCAAAAATCTCTCCACCGAATTCCCTCTACATGATCCTCAACTGACCACCACTGATCCGCTGAGTAGCTAAGGATTCGTAGATCCTCACAATCATCACGACGATACAATGATGCACCCGCACATCCATCGCCCCAATATGCACAATCGAGCCTGACATTAAATCCTTCCCCAAACAATACATCTGGGCCAAATCTGTCAAGTGTGCCTCCCCTGGGAACTGGGGATTAGCAGGTAGGGATCTCCCCTGAAAAGGGAGCCTGGTCAAAAAGTAGACATCCTCCATCATAGAGAACATCAACTGCCGCCCCTGCATAATGAAGAACTGTAGCTCAGTGCTCCACATATAAATCACAAACTACAACAGGTACTCATGTTCCTGTAGCAGCGCAAAATCGAAGAACTTTAGCAACCCATAGGGTGCCAAAGGTCCCCGAACACCCGACTCATCATCCCTCACCACCTCTCTCAGGCGCGCCTAGACCCTCTCCCTACAGTGGACTGGCATCCTGAACTATTCACCTGTAGTCACACAAACAACACTTGATCAACCATCACACTTCATACAACAAAAAACTTCAAAAACGACAATTTTTTTTCACCCCCCTATCTTTCCCTCATGTGCGCGATTGTCACCCTCACAGGCACACACATATGCACGCCTGTTCTCTGCATAGTTGTGCATCAATGCACATTTTTCGAAGAAACAAATGTGCATCAATGCACACCTATCACACAAATAGGCGCGCATTCGTGTGCCTCTGTTCACTCCACAATTGCACACATGTGCCCAACTGTCGGAGAAACAGCTGTGCACAAGTTCACGACTCTTCTTCCAATAGGCGCACATCAAATGCACAGATGTTTCCCTTAATCAAGCATGCACATGCACATATTTCTTCTATACAGCCTCAAACCCACACGGAGGAATCCTTCAATTGCCCATGCACTGGGGGGCCCACCCTCACAAAACCCCACCGTATGACCCTCTGTATGACCCTGCCCAAAAAATCAATCCTAATGACTATGGAGGAGGATGAGACCACTAACCTGGATCTCGCTAATCATGGATTGACTAGCTTGAACTCTCAGAATCTCCATATCTCCTCTAAAAACCTCTCGTCAACTCACTATGGCAACATGTACAAATGAGGTGGCAATGTGGGCCCTACAACTATATATAGTCCCTTTTTCGAAACTTCCATTCTCAATTTTAGGAGCTCAGAGCATCCATTTTTCATTCCGTCTTCAGCCATGGGATCAGGATCCCGCCACCTACAAAGTCACATTCCCTGAGTCACCATCCATCATCACCCCCGGGGGAGATTTTTTCTCACAACATGCCCAAGTACGCATGCTCATGTTCAAAATTATCAAATAATTGTTATATGTTCTTTCTCTTCAGATATTGTTCACGTCAGGTATTCAGTTTTCATGTGTGCAGGTACTTGGTCATCCCACATCAACGCAGCCCCTTCAGGTATATGATCGACACTAGCATGTAATCATTCCCTTTCAATATCAATTGCATCTCCCACTCACACCCTCTGACATTTTCCTGTAGGATCCTCACATCTGGCTTTGCAATACTATCACCTTGACTACATTTCAATACTGTCAACCGGTATCACTATCTCCTACATGAGTTTTCCCATTCATAGTCCCCTTTGGCACTTTTACACTCATTCTTATTCCATCCCCTAGGGATGGGACTCCCTTTAGTCTTACGCATGCTCAAGAATCAACCACATACTCCTTCTCCTCATTTTTGCTTTCTTTCCCAATGGACTCCTAGGATATCTCCTCATGGTTCTAATTTGACTGGACCATCACAGTATCCTTAACCTTCCACTTTCATCCACAATCAGTTTTCCCATCTACAAATTTCCCTCCATTCATCTACCTCATACAGAAACCCACCCATGGGGCCCCCACCCTCCGCCAATTTTCCATACTACTTGTGTCCTCACAGGCTGCGCCATCTTGCACTGGGGCACCAGTTTTTGTATTTGTACCCTTATCCCACCTTATTATTTATTTATTTTGTAATTTTACAAAGCCTTTTGTTTCCAGCATTTACATATATTTTTGTTGTCGATTTTAGCGACCTTCCTTTTCTAGCAAATCAACCCATGTCTCCCTTGGTTGGGGAATTCCTTTACATTCTATGCTTGTTGACGTCGTCCATAAAATATGAGTATCCCACAGTCAGTATACCTTTGATCTCCGAGTTTGTCCACTTTGTCATGCCTCTGGCACAATTTAACCCACATCTAGTCATCCCCTGATGCTATATCCAGTTTCACAGGTTGTTTCCACTCATACTTCACATATATCCCCAACCAAGGATAGTCTTGAGTCTCACTGCATATTGACTTCATCCATGTATCTGATCAGTTTCTAATCTCATCCAGTGGATTTCATGAAGCCCTTTGCTTCTTGGATTCGCGTCTCCTTTTCTGTCGACATTAGCATAGTTTCTATAAGGGAGACATTATCTTGACTCTCATTACCTTTAAAATGAGGATTCTCGGATGAAATAACGAGAACCATCATTTCTCTCTGTTGTCGTTGACCACCATAACATTCAACGCCAACACAATCTCATGTTACGGTGGGTCTTACTTCATGACTATTGCAGTTGTTTTATATTCGCTGAAGACCTCTAAAATTTGTTGGGCTATCAATGCCTGCGAATCATCGGCACTCTTTACAAGTGTCATCGCCTCTTTTTCAGAGTATCTTTACCATAATAATTATCATATGCCATTATCAACTCGCCCCGGAGGGAACTGCAGTTATCTACATCAACATACAACTTCAGTTACTGTCTTCCACATTTGAGTTACATGAAACGAGCATGGGGCATGCCCACCTCGTTTGTATACATTTTTTATTTTTCCACACCTTGAGAAAGGTTTAGGTCCCACAAGTTCCCCTATCTCTCCAATGGGTCACCCTTGAAATTCCTCTCAACACTCTTTCTTACAATGGTACTCTCAGTAGAAGAAACATTGATGTATTTCGGCTAAACGTATGCTCCTAACCTCATAGATCAGGGGGCATCTTTTATCACTGAAATTTCATCCGCAAATGGTCACTAGAATCCAGCATCTCCAAAAGCCTATTAGTTCATTCATGGCCCAAAAAAAACATTTCCAAAGGGCAGAAACTATACAACTAGTTATAAAATCAACATGCGCTCAACAAATAAAGGACACGCATGCATGTGCGCCAGTCGAAAACGTAGGAAAAGCGCACATGTGCCCGATGCATGACTGTGTACACAAAAAGACATGCACACCTGAGAACGATGCATTTATGATTCTGTTCAGCCTCCCACCCACTTCTGGTTCATCTCCCAAGTCGATTTGACCTCAAATCCAAACTGAATCTGAGTGGGGGGGCCCTTGTTTACACTAAAGACAGGTTGGATAATGCCTCAAATATTTTCTATAAAAAGAGGTCATGGTTGCACTATATTTCTAATAATATATTTGTATTGTTATGTTGCCCCTATTCTCCTACAAGGAACCTCTTTCATTCTTGGAGTATACTAACATCATTTCATTGAGCTATTCTCCTCACCTCTTGATGGAATAAGATTTGGATTTCTTCACCATTTCCTTTTTAGTTTTCCATTTCTAAGAAGAGATCTCACATAGGGGATTCAACAACCCTCCCTTGGAGGAAGAGGGGACCCATAAGTATCCCTTTCTCTTTGGTGTTTTCCCACTAATACAATCTATCCATTGCTGGCATGAATATTGGTCAATTGTTTGGTTGATTTTGGTTCTAATTTCCTTATGCACTTTAGTTTTGTTTCTTTAGTTGTTATTATCCAGTATGTTTATTTATTTATTATCCTTGATGTGTCTAAATCTTGCACTAACTTCTGTCCTGTTTAGCTGACCCAACTGGACTTGTAGGTGTCCCTCTTTTGCTCATCCAAATGGCAAAAATGATATAACACCTACACAGAACCTGAAATTGTACTGTGCATGTATATCTATATCTAGCTCAATTGTTATTATGAACATCGCAACAATACTATTTTTATTTTAAGCTTGAACATACACACACACACACACACACACACACACACACACACACACACACAC
>SNQJ01S0065459.1:17244-45410 GCA_010110895.2 Picea sitchensis | reverse complement strand
AGCATTGTTCCTAAAATTGTATGGTTATAACATGACCTTTCACCACATGGAGTCTTTAACAAATGCCAACATATAAGTATTTATATTTGATTGTACATATGTCATAAATCTTACCTAAGCTATCATGCTTGTTGTAAACAAATTTCATGTATCATAGGCACTCTTATAACCTTTCACTATTCTTAGAAGTTCATATTGTTATAACCCAGTAAACCACCCCAAAGTAAATCATGCTATAGTGTAAAGAAATATTATTAAGTGAACAAGTGATAACATTACCAAGGGTAGTTGTGAGGTTGTCCTTCCAATGAAGACATGACAATTCCTACACCCTAATGCACACATTTCTACACTTACGCCACACATAAACCCTATACCTAACAGTGTGAAACCCCACCCAACTTGGTGACAAGTCCCATCATTGAATAGGCTCTTGATTTATGTTAATGGCGGGTGTCTTTTCAACCTGTAGGCATTTAACACTAGTTATATCCCTTAATGGAAGTTTTGTGGCATACTTATTGAGATGGACAATTTAGGTGGTCACGCCCAATGCGGGCATGCCATATTCGAACCTTCACATGGAAAATGTGTTGCATATTCCGATCACCTATTCCTCCCCACTTGAAATTGTTTCGAGGTCACCACTGAAATCGTTTCCCCCCTTTGGATCCATGTTCATGAAAAAAATCCTACTCTTGCAGTGTATGTGTCTCAATGTTTAACCTTGGAACATTCTTCTCTGAGTGGGTGGCTGGTAATTTGGAAATGACCTCTGCCTGGTAATAATGTAGGTCACAACCCCGTATGGTCTTCTCTTTGTACAAGGTAACCCAAAATGATTTTGTTGCATTTATTATTATGTAGCAAATTTGTGGATAACTTGTTTGGAAATCATATTTGCATTTCGCCCCTGTAACTATTTATTTATGGGCTCTTCGGGTTTGAATTTTTTCGGACTGGTTTAGAGTACACTTCGGTTATGCTGGAGCCCTTCAAATCTTCAAGGTTTTATGTTTTTTTTATTTTCATTTAATCTGTGTGCAAAGCCCCAACATCCACACCCTGTATGATATATTTCACCACTGTGAAAGTCATGGTAAGTTCTAGAATAATGAAGTGTTCACATTCCATGTAATCATATACACCATTCTTAAATCCCATCAGAGTCATACCTTGAGTATTTACGTTACCACACTGTGACCTATAGTTCTATGTGAATAGATAGGTAAACATATCTATAGGTAAAACTTTCCAAGGGATTTGTGGATTTAGTTTGTTTACTTCCTTTACCATTCTGCACAAACTCGTGAACACATTTACATGAAAGCATGGTAACCACCATCTATCTATAATTTACATTCAGTGTCTATATAAATCTTATGCAATGGAAATTTAAATCCTCTGGTTCATGATTTACCTTCTATAATATTATAAGTAAAGATCCATATGCATATCTCTATGTTGTAACATCGACCCTCTATTTTATTGATTACATTTGTATTCTATATAAATAATTACTTGCATATATCTAAATCCTGAACGTTTGTACTTGAATTCCTCTTTGTGCTTTCTATAGAAACCCATAATTTACTTTCATTTATACAGAGAAGTATGGTAGATGATTTTTGTATTCTTTCTAAACTCTTGGAATTGAAAATGATTTACCTCTGTGGAAGGATTGTGATTTTCACTGTGTACAAAATTCAAAATTTAATTCTCTTGTTCATGTAAAATGGTTATTTACCCATCATGGGGATTTCTTAACTGAGCCTGTGTGATTTTATCCTTAAATATTTTTTTCTCCAAATAATTATACAACATTTCATAAATCAAAATCCTATGCTCTATACATATATAAGGGCATCATTTTACCCTTGTGGGATGCACAACTATACTATGTGTGTTTATTTTAACACTATTTAAGTTATAACTTATATGTATATGAGGCATCATTTTACCCTCTATGGGTTTTTGCAATTCTTCTCAGTGTGTTTTGTTTTATCACTGTGTAACTTATTGCTTATACTATGTGCATACAAGTATTATTTATAGTTGCAATGAATTAATGATGGGGCCCTGTCTTGTTTTGCGAGGGTACCCATCAGTTGATTTGGGTCCAATCTTCCCCTTTTGGTTGAGGACAGGTCATTGTACAAGTGCTAGTGGCGAACGAATTCTATGCTGACTCAAGCTAAGTACTATTTCATCTCAGTTAATATCCATAATTTTCATTTTTGAAAAGATAGTATGGTTTGCTGAGACCTACCCTTTACTTCTGCAGTTTTATACAGTTTGAGGGAACAGATCAAGGGGAGCCTTCTTACTCAAAAAGGTATTTGAGGTATGATCTTGGCGCTTAGACACAACTTCTTATATTTTGTCTACCAGTGGTAAAGGGTTATTTACCCTAGGGTACTCTACTATAATAAATTTGAACCGTGGTTTCATGGTTATACAGGTTGTTTGTAATTTACCTTCAAAATAATATATAAGTTGTTTGTAAATTAATTTTCAAATGAATATACATGTCATTTGTAAATTACTTTCCTAATGAATATACAGGTTGTTGAAAATCATTTTGAACATTAATTAGTTAAGGTACAACTATTGTAGCTTGCATTTGTAGAGTATTAAATCATTGTTGATCTGCGGTTATATACATCAAGAATATGTAATTTTTATATAGAAGAGGATTATTATTCGTTTTATCTATTTTTATGGTACTTATACAGAACCTAAAATGGTACTTTGCATGTATATCTATATCTATCTCAATCGTTATTATAAACATCACAACAACTCTATTTTTCTTTTATGCTTTAACACACACACACACACACACACACACATATGTATAACCCAATTTCATTAACAATTAGAACTCATAATATTTTTACTATTTCTGCTAAGTGAGCACATATAACATGTATAAATAATTATCACATAAACCATCTCATTCTTGATATCTAATAATCAACAAATCATTTAAGAAGAGGACAAGTAAAGGTGCATATATGAATATGATGCTTGGACACAAATGGAACAACCAAGTTCCACCCAACCATCAAACATAATAACCAAGTTTACTTTCTTCGTTCACCCTCTAGCCTGACCATGAATCCATGAGGGAAAATTGAAATGATCCTCCTTTGCTACAATTCTTTTCCATAGATCAGAAATTTCATTGCCTCACACTAAACAATGGTCATAACAACAGGTAGTTTCCTTTCCTCAACATACTAAACAACGTCCTACCTCCTCCATATGTTGTATTTATGTGCATCTTGTGCCTAGGTATTTCCTTCCCTCTTTGGGAATTTTTTCATATTTACAAATCCCTGATTTTTTAGGGGCTGCTAGTGGTCAAATCCCTCATTTTCCACTTGTAAAAATCAGCCTTGAGGCAACTCAAATATGTTCCCCCCTCATGGAATCATGGTCAGTTGTTTTCAACTTAGTTGTTCCATTTGTATTCCATCATTTATTTTATAAACAATTTTATCTTTTACATGTGTCACAATCAAAGAAGTTAGTTGGGAAAATCAAATCCTTGCCCAACAGTCATAAATAATTAATTACAATAATCAAATTCCAAATTCGGATTTTCCATAAATGGAAAATAGTTTCCAAATTTGAATTTTCCAAAAACGGAAATTTATTCCCAAGTACACAAAGACTTTAATAATTAATTATTTTTGGGGATATTACATGAGGAGTTAAGTGGTGTTCCACATATCACTAGAAATGGCATGACATGTACTATCCATCTAGAATAGTCTTACCTACAAATACACTGATCTTCTTTTTTTGACACCTTAAACAATATTAAGTCCCTTAACCATATCATTGGGGATATAATAATGTGATACCAAACTTGCTTCAAGGGTTGACATCAATGACAAAAAACCCAATTAATCAACAATTTATACTATTTCTATCTTCTAGTGAACCTTATACGTAGAATGGGAAGTCAAACTGTAAAGGTTTTGTCGAAATCATGTACCTTGGAGACACCAGGAAAGGAGGGTAATACAAAAGGTGGTTTTTTACCATAGACTACCTCAAAGGGATTCATGTGAGAAGCACCATTGTAAGATGTTGTGTACCACCATTCACTGAGTGGTAACAATTGAACCCATTGATATTATCAATCATACGTGAAACACCTCAAATATGTTTCCAAACACTTGTCGACAAATTTTGTTTGACCATTAGTTTGGGGATGATAGGTCATGCTGAGATGCAATTGGGTACCCTGGAGCTTGAACAATTCTTTCTATAATTTTCTTGTGAAATTTGGATCATGGTTGGAAAAAATAGAGTGGGGCATTCCATCGAGTTTGAAGATATTTTCCATGAAAACTTGAGCCATGGTGGACATTGTGAATGGGTGTTCGAGGGAACATAAATGAGCATATTTATAAAGGAAATTAACTACAACAATGATGATCATTTTATTGACAAATTTTGGTAATCTCACAATGAATTCCATAGAAACATCAGTCCATATAGTAGGTGGAATAGGGAGAGGTTGGAGTGTTCTTGAAGTTTTGATTTTTTTCTCCCTTATTGCATTGGCAAGTGTCACATTCATCCAAAAAAGTGTGTATTTCATGTTTCATGCCTTCCCATAAGAAAGAATGCTTGATCCATTCATATTTTTTATGACCACCTAAATTCCCAGTTGTTGGTGAATCACGGAGTTCAAAGAGCATAGTGGATTTAAAGTGAGATTGTTTCCTAAAATATAGGTGACCTTTATAGAGAAGATCCTCATTGTTCCAAGAGTATTCTGGAGAGGAATGGGGATCTTGTTGCAATTTTTGGATCAAGAGAGAAAGTTTGGGATATTGTAAGCATTCCTAGTGAACTAACTTTAACGCATATGATAAAATGAAGAAGAGTGAAAAGAGGGACCGGTCTTCTTCATATTTCCTAAACCGAGCATTATCAACCATTTTTTATTTTCCCTTCTTGTAAATGATCTCATAATCATAGCTAAAATTTTTGTTGAACCACATATGTTTCTCAAGTGATGAAACTCTTTGTTTCAAAAAATATTTGAGGCTATGATGATCAATTTTATTTTGGAAGCGTTGCCCAAGTAGGTAAGGATTCCATAAATCCACTGCATGAAGAACAACCAAAATTTACTTTTCATAGGTGGATTTGCCTAAGTGTCTCTCAAAAAGTTGATTNTTTTATTGACAAATTTTGGTAATCTCACAATGAATTCCATAGAAACATCAGTCCATATAGTAGGTGGAATAGGGAGAGGTTGGAGTGTTCTTGAAGTTTTGATTTTTTTCTCCCTTATTGCATTGGCAAGTGTCACATTCATCCAAAAAAGTGTGTATTTCATGTTTCATGCCTTCCCATAAGAAAGAATGCTTGATCCATTCATATTTTTTATGACCACCTAAATTCCCAGTTGTTGGTGAATCACGGAGTTCAAAGAGCATAGTGGATTTAAAGTGAGATTGTTTCCTAAAATATAGGTGACCTTTATAGAGAAGATCCTCATTGTTCCAAGAGTATTCTGGAGAGGAATGGGGATCTTGTTGCAATTTTTGGATCAAGAGAGAAAGTTTGGGATATTGTAAGCATTCCTAGTGAACTAACTTTAACGCATATGATAAAATGAAGAAGAGTGAAAAGAGGGACCGGTCTTCTTCATATTTCCTAAACCGAGCATTATCAACCATTTTTTATTTTCCCTTCTTGTAAATGATCTCATAATCATAGCTAAAATTTTTGTTGAACCACATATGTTTCTCAAGTGATGAAACTCTTTGTTTCAAAAAATATTTGAGGCTATGATGATCAATTTTATTTTGGAAGCGTTGCCCAAGTAGGTAAGGATTCCATAAATCCACTGCATGAAGAACAACCAAAATTTACTTTTCATAGGTGGATTTGCCTAAGTGTCTCTCAAAAAGTTGATTTCTAGTGAACGCCAAATATATGCCATATTGCATGAGAATGGATCCAATTCCTTTCCCATAAGCGTCACATTCCATGTCAAAAGAGTTTGTGAAGTTGGACATCTCAAGAATAGGAGTCACGTACATAGCCTCTTTCAAATATTGAAAGGATTGATCAGGAACTCAATTCCAACTGAAGGAATTCATTTTAAGGAGAGCAGTGAATGGGGATACAATTTTTCCATAATTATGAACAAACTTGAAATAATATCAAGTTAAACCTAGGAAACCTCTCAATTTTTTAAGAGTTTTAGGACAGATCCAATCCTTCATAGCTTCTATTTTATTAGGATCCATGGAGATACCATCCTTAACAACAACATGGCCTAGGTACTCTATTTCAAAATATCCAAAATCACATTTCAATTATTTCAGAAAGAGTTTTTGTTCAGAAAATAATTGTAAGACATGATCCACATGGGCCATATGGGCTTGCCAAGTTTTGTTTTAAACGAGGATATCTTCAAAGAAGATAAGTAAAAACTGAGGGAGGAAATGGTGGAACGCATGATTCATGAGGATTTATAATGTGGAGGGTGCATTACATAGGATGAAGGGCATGACCAAGAACACATAATAGCCTTCATGAGTATGAAAGGAAGTTTTGAGAATATTTTCCTTATTCATACATATCTAGTGGTATCCTAAACACAGATAAAGTTTGGTAAAGAATTGAGCACCACTAAGTCTATCCAAAAGGTCATCAATGATGGGAATGAGAAATTTATATTTGATGGTAATTTTTTTGAGGTCTTAACAATCAGGGCACATGTGCCATATACCTTTTTTCTTGAGTACCATGACAATGTGAGAACATTAAGGGTTGTTACTAGATAGATGACACCCAGAACTAACAATTCTTGAACAATTTTCTCAATTTCATTTTTTGGGGAAAATGGGTGATGACAAGTGAGAATATTGAAAGGAACACTACCAAGGACAAGTGGAATATAATTATCATGGGAAGGTGGGAGTCCTTGGGGGTTGTCAAAAATAGAGTGGTGTTTAGACATGATAAATTATATGTCGGGAAGAATAGTGGGTGAGGGGGTCTCAATTGCTTGAATGGAATGGAATTTTGAAATAATGTCGAATGTCCTTTTTTTAGGAGTTTCTCCATTCTCTGAGAACTAATAATCTTAAGGGAATTTGTCGCAATACCTTGGAAATTGTACTATTGTCCATCATGTTGGAAACACATGGATAATTCCTTGAATTCCATGGTGATGGGGCCTAGGGTGCATAACCATTTGTTGGCCCTTGGTTATGGAAGTATGTGAATGTCAAGGAAGAAAATGGAGAATGCGAACTTCGCGGAAGACACAGTGACTGTTACTGGGTCGAATTGAGAAAAAGAGAAGAAAAGACAGAGTGAAGTAAGTCATTGAACGAGGAGATTGGGGATGACATATAAGCAAGAAAGAAGGATCACAGACAAATCAACAAGTGGGAAAATCCACCATTAGATGATTTGGAGCACCGCGCGAGAAGGAAGGAAAGACAGGCTGGCAAAGCCCTGAAAATGCAGGTCAAGTTGACCTAGGGTTTTGGTATCTAGGGTTTTGGACACCTAAGTTTCAGCCTAAGGATGTCGGTGAACTATTGTAATGTATAAATAGAGGTATAAAGGAACTGGGATGGGTTGGTGTTATGATTATTGTTGTTATCTTTATCATTGTGTGATCAAGCGAGTAGTAGTGTGTGAGAAAGAAGTGTTGAGTACGAGAGCCTTTTGGTATTTTAAGATCTTCAACTGGGTGCGAAGATAAACCCTGTAGCTGGGTGCACAGGGAGGGGAGAGAAAGAGAGGAGAGTAAAGAATATATGCTAGCTGAGAGCGTAGAAAAGAACTTTATGCTTCATCCTAATATATTATAAAGCATAGTTATGTGGACGTAGCCCTAGCGGGAGGATGAACCACGTACATTTTGTGTTGTGTGTGATTGGTATTTTATCTCAATCATTGGTATATTGTGATTGCATTATTTTTTTAGTACAGATAAGTAGATGTGCAGAATAGATCTAAGATGATAAGTAATATATGAATGTTGTGTTGTTCTTGTGTTAAATCCACTTGATCTTCCCTTTGGTTGTAGATATCTTTATCCTGCAACCCCCTCATAACTGCTTCAGGTGAGACTGCATCTGCTTCGTAGGTGTTGCCGAAAGGGCTAGTAGTTAGGGATTGTTGGTGTGCTCCTGGAGTTGAACCCTAGGTCTACCCTTGTGCCAACAAATGGTTCTATTGCCAAGAATGAAATCTTCTTGAGGCAATGTCAAGGTGGTTTCCATCGAAGACAAAGACTCAAAAGTGGATTGAGGATCAAGAAAAGGACTTTGTTGAAGCTGAGAACAAGAACCCTAATATTAGTTCAGAGGATTGGTTGGAGAAATTTATCTTTACTGATATACAAAAAAAATTCTTTGGGGGAATCCATCAGGAGCTGTATGAGTGGCTAGCTATATTAGCAGATACCCAGTTCGAGATCCAATCTAGACCTCCTATGGTTTGGATGTCGAAGCTGATCAAGAAGGTCAAAAGAGTTGATAACATTGTATCATGAGTAGTAGATCACTGGTTTGATAGCACCATTGGAGGGTACATCAAAGAGTTTGTTGTGGACAGACTAGAGTCATACAACTAAGCTAAGCGATATTTCTTTAAGGGACCCAGAGGAAAATTTTTACAATTCCTGAAGTTGAGACTCAAGATGATATTGCATGAGAAGAACATATTGAAGATATATTAGATTGGTCAGATTTAGAAAGGCTAATGTTCAAGAATTCAGACAACAACAATGACACAGAAGATGGACATACGTGCAGTGGGAGAGTTTTCAAATAAGTTCACCTTATGAACCTATTCAAGAAGAACTACGGGGAAGAAGGTTTATATAGTGGATAAGAGGCAGATCTAACATACAAGGAGCATTCAGAACCTGCTGGGACAGAGGAAGGGAAAGCGAAAGAGCTTCCCTGGGGAGAACTTGAAACCTCAGAAACTAAATAGACTATCAAAGTAAGTACTATTATCACTCCTGTTGATTCAGTAGCATTAAAAAATCAGAGTAATCCCAACCACCAAAGTGTCCAGAGTACTATCAATAGTAGTCCACCACATATTTAGTCAGGAACCCTAGGAAGATCTATGGAAGATGAGATGAGGCTTCGTATCTTTAGGGGAGATGGATCTGAAGATCCTGATCAACACTAGTTCCTATGTGAAGTCTTATGGAATATTAAAATTTCACTGACGAAGTTTTCAAAAGAACCCAGTTTAGTACCACTCTAAGGGATCACGCACTGAGCTAGTACATGAAGCTTGTCCAAGGAATTGCATAGCCTAAGCCACTGAATCAAATTAAGAATGAGTTGATTGTAGAGTTCAATAAACCCAAGTCAAAGTCAAAATTTATTACAGAGCTGAAAGAGATCAAGCAAAAGGTGGCAGAACCTGTTTTGGAATTTGATTAGAGATTCTAAACGTTAACAAGTTGATTCACTTTTCAGATCCTAGACGAACAGAACAAAGAATGGTTCATTGTTGCCCTCTTACCACACATTAGAGTTCCCCTGATGCAATAGAAGATTGCTTCGTAGTCTGAGGTGCTGGATATCTCCATAAAGTTAGAATCAACCCCAATGGAAGAATCCAACTCAGGTATGAGTCAGATCTTGAGTCAGCTAACTAATTTGTCTTTGCAAGTCGAAGATATGAAGAAAATAAGGGAAAAGATAAAAGACAAGACATATGGTGTGTCATATGCATATCAGAAGGCCATGAAAAGGGACATTGTCCCATACTCAATGAATACTTGGCTTCTATAGCTCCGAGCCCTTTGAAGAAAGTCACCTTACCTTGGTGCGAGGTATGCAAAAACATACATCGCCCTGGTGAGTGCTACTACATGAAAAATTATGTTCAGACACCTACAAATTTGTACTGTACATTCTATAAGTCCATGGGAGATGATGATAGGGATTGTAGGTCTTACGATCTCATGCATGAAAGGTTGAGAGACATATATAAGATTAAAGGAAAAGTACAACAAGAAGGAAACACTACACAGTATAAATCTCTTGGGAGAGGAAACTTCAATCCTCATGGTGGATTCAGAGGAAGAGGATGAGGAGGAGGAATGGGTCGAGGTTGAGGACAGATAATATCTTATAACTGTGCACAACCATGACACCTCACAAGGGATTTCCAAAACCCTTGTACTACTTGTAGCTACTGCAACTTGTTTGACCATGTTATAGAAGATTGTCTTGTGCTACTAGCTAATATTTAGGAAAGACGAGGACCTCAGTAGAACCCACAAGTCCAACTGATATATGTTGAACCTTGTGGAGAATACCCTAGATTCGTTGTCATAACCAGAGGAGGCATTTTTATAGGAGATGAGAGAATGGCCCAAGGGACGACTACAGAATATTCAGGAATCAGGAAAGCTACACAGAAGACACAAATGTTTGATGCAAAGAAAGAAAGACAAATATTTGACGAAGCCAGAAAATAATTCAGAGGAGACCAAAGCTCTTCATCGAAGATAAGACCAAAAGTGAGAGAATATGGAATGCCTCTGGAATTTGATCATTCTTCTTCACCAAAAGAAGGAAAAGAGGTAAGCAAGCTCATGGAATTTTTATATACTTGTATTAAGTTGATTCAGGATGAAAGCATTGTACAAGAGTTACAAAATTTAATCAGACAATATGAGCTAGGAAAGATAGACCCCTTACTAAATAGGGCAGTACACCAAATTGGTAAGAAGAGAAGGACAAATAAGGAATTACATTTGAATGCTCAAATAGGAGAGTATGAGATAGATTATGCAGTCCTCGACTTAGGGTCATAGGTCAATGTCATGATGAAGAAAACCTGGGCACTGATGGGAAAACCGAAGTTGATATATTCCCCTATCAGGATTAGGATGGCTAATCAACAAGATGTAATCCCTTTTGGCATATTAGAACATGTCCTTGTGGAAATTGATGGAGTAATAACATTTGCAGATTTTGAGGTAATTGAAATAGTTGATGATAGTTGTCCTTACCTTGTGTTGTTAGGAATTGATTGGGCTTTCAATAATTTCACTTTGGTTGAATTAAAGAAAATACATACGAATTTTGAAAGAGATGGCCTTAGATTCATTGAACCTTTATATCTAGATGAAGGTCAACGATAAACATAACCTATTAGAGAAGAAGACCAGACATATGCACTAGAAAATATATACAAGCTAACTACCAGACAACAGGACTACATTAATCCAATAGCCGATGGAAACTTAAGACGGTGAAGTGACAACATATGTTCATCAGACTTAGAAGAAGCACTGGAGAACTGAAATAATAAGATGTATGAAGTATCAACAAGAATATGTGCTAGATTAACCAAAGAAGTTCATTGGATTGGCACAACAGTAAGCAACTTACCCACCTTTGATGGTCTAAATACTTTAGAAACCTTCTTGTCAAACTTTGAAGAAAGTGTACCAATACAATAGAGATTATTGGTAATGGATGAGGCATTTAAAGCCACACCAACAAGATGGTGGGGGAACACAAAATTAACATTACAGATTGGGTACAGTGTCTTACCCTGGTGACAACGCGGTTCTTAGCACAAGTAGAAGGTTGCGAAGTTTGGTACACAGGTCGAAGTTGTCCAAAGGACCATGTGCGGAGTTGTGAGGAATCCTAGAGCAACATTCCTCAAGAAAAATGGGTGCACAAATTCATTAACATGCTAGACATGAATCCTATCAACTAGTACCTCCAAATAGAGTTGCGCCTCGTCACTACAGATTGGGAAGGTATGACTCATAATTTTGTAACTACATTCCTATTTGAAAGACAATTTCCTTTAGTAGGTCAAGCACTACAGATTGTGAGATATAAAGTATTCGAGGAGGCATCTAGCCTTCATTTGGAAGAAGAAGAGGACGAATGGACTGCGCCTCTCAAAGCTGATGAAGACGATGATCCTAGGAAGGCGAACATCATGGAAACATAAGGTCAGAGAGATGTGGAAGGACCAAGAGTTGAGATGCCATTCATTGGACAACCAATCCAGATTAAGAAAGTCAATATTGGAACAGAAGACACCAAAGTTTGCAAATGTTGGAGATTACTAGGATGCTGCCACCATTGACAAAATTACATAGTTGTTGCATGAATATTAGGACTTGTTTTTAACCAAGTTCACTCATTTGAAGGGAATTAAAGGAACTATGGGAGAGATGAGGATTCCTTTAAATCCATATGCAAGACCATTTAAATAGAAACCTTACAGACTAAACCCTAAATATAAGAAAAAAGTGAAGATTGAGCTTGAAAGAATGTTGGAAGCAAGAATCATTGAACCTGTCGAAGATTCAGAGTGGATTAGCCCTATGGTGGTGCAAGATAAGAAGACATGAGAGATTAGGATATGCATAGAGATCAAGAAGCTGAATGATGCATGTTTTCAGGACCCCTTCCATACACCATTCATCGACGAAGTGTTAGATAATGTGGGAGGCCAAGAGGTATATTCTTTTACAGGTGGATTTTCAGGATACCATCAGATCCAGATTGCCAAGGAAGATCGCCATAAGATGACATTTGCAACAGAATGGGGATCCTACCAATACACAGTAATGCCATTCGGATTGAAGAATTCCCCAGCCATATTTTCCAGGGTGGTGGTCGAAGCATTCAAGGAATTTATGCATAAATTTTTAGAAGCAAATTTTGATGATTGGACTGTTTTTAGTTTATTGAAGAATCATATTGAATGTCTAAGGATAATTTTGGATAAATGCAGGTATTTCCAAATTGCGTTGAACATGAAAAAATGCATTTTCTTTTCACCATTTGGAGTTTTGTTAGGACATATTGTATGTAAGAAAGGATTGTTGGTAGATCCATCCAAGATCACCATTGTAGTTGATCTACCCCCTCCTACTTCGGTTAAACAGTTGTGCACTGCATAGGGACACACAGGCTACTACACAAAGTTCATTAAGGGCTATGATCAGATTAAAGTGCCCATGGAGAAGCCGTTGAAGAAGGATTGTCAGTTTAGTTGGACAGATGAAGATTCGACACACTGAAACGGAAAATGGTTACTGTGCCTATTATGGTTTTCCCATACTGAACCAATGAGTTTCATGTGAATGTCAATGTGTCTTCCATTTCTTTAGGAACTATGTTAGCACAATCGAGAGGAGGAGCTATTGACCACCCATTAGCCTTTTCTAGCAGGAAGCTATCAATTGCTGAAATTAATTACACCACCACTGAGCAAGAAGGGTTAGCCATGGTGTACGCGCTACAAAAGTTCCACCACTAATTGTTGGGAGGACACTTTAAATGTTTACTGACCACTCTGTGCTGAAATACCTAATCAACAAGCCTGTGTTGGGGGGAAGGATATGCAGATGGCTTCTATTGTTTCAAGAATATGATTTTGAGATCATAGTAAATCCAGGGAGAATGAACAAAGGTCCTGACCATTTGTCAAGGTTGCAACATGGAGAAAAGCCGACTAGTTTGGAGGATACACTGTCGGATGCACAACTATTGGCCATTAGAAATATCGATGACCACTTCACAGAGATATTCCAACTCCTATCAACAGGAATGGAACCTAGTGAGTACACAATTCCTCAAAAGAAACAACTAGTAGTGCACGCTACAAACTTATCACTTATAGCCAGACATCTATACAATATGGGACCTGTTGAGATATTGAGAAGGTGTGTTATGGAGGCATAATGATCACTGATCCTTGCAGAATCTCATGCAGGCATCACAGGAGGACATTATGCAAGAAAAGAAACTACACAGAAGATTCTTAGAGCTGGCCTTTGGTGGCCTACCTTACACAGAGATGCTAAGGACTATTCTAGAACCTGCAATGTATGCCAAAGAGTTGGGAAACCATCCATAAGAGATGAAATTCCATTGGCACCACAACTGAACCTACAAGCATTTGATAAATGGGCCATTGACTTTGTTGGACCTATAAACCCACCAAGAAAGCGCACAGGAGGAAGGTACATAATTACAACAATAGAATACTTGACTAGATGGGCCAAAGTAAGAGTAGTTGAGGACTGTAGTGAAACTACAATTGTGCACTTTATATTTGATGACATCATAACCAGGTTTGGATGCCCAAATATCCTTATGAGTGATCAAGGAACACATTTCATCAATAATATAGTTGAAGCCCTGATTGAAGAATTTGCATTCCACCATTAGAAGAGTACACCTTATCATCCACAAGAAAATGGGACAGTTGAAGCATTCAACAAGATTTTGGAAACAACACTAACCAAGATTGGCAGTGTGAATAGGGATGATTGAGATTTAAGAGTACCAACAGTATTATGGGCCGATAGAACCACTTGAAAGAATATGACAATGCATACACCCTTCAAATTGGTTTATGGTCTCGAAGCTATTGTTCCAATGGAATATCTGGTACCAAGCCTGAGAATTGTTGCCATTACAGATATGGATGACCCTGGCATTGTTCAAGAGAGGCTTGCACAACTAGTTGAACTAGAGGAAGATAGATTCATTGCAGGATTCCATCAACAGGTTTAAAAGGAAAGAGAGAAGGCCTACCATGAAAGGCACATTAGGAAGAAGGCATTTAAACAAGGTGATCTAGTCCTGATATATGATAGTAAGTTCATCAAACATCCTGGGAAGTTCAGAACACATTGGATAGGGCCATATGAGATCACTTATGTTACAGAGGGAGGAGTTGTGCAATTGAAGACTCTGAATGGGGAGTGGAAGGAAGGTTTAGTGAATGGGAGCCAGTTGAAATTGTACTATGACAAAGAGCTGCCTCGCAGCTCTCAATGAAAGCATGGAGAAAAGGGTGTAGGTACCAGGTGCAGTTGAAACTGGGTAATAGACATAGAAAAGATAGTATGCACAAGGGAAAAAGAGGAGGCATTAAGCAGAAAGTAGAGGCTGCACTACACAATTTGGACTCGAAGTAAAACAGGAATCTTAGATCTGATGTGTCTCATGATGAGTCATAGGTGAGTGTTGGGGGATATGCGAATATCAAGGAAGAAAAGGGAGAATGCGAACTTCAGGGAAGACACAGTGACCGTTACTGGGTCGAAGTGAGAAAAAGAGAATAATAGACAGAGTGAAGTAATACATTGAACGAGGATATCGGGGATGACATATAAGAAATAAATAAGGATCGTGGACAACTCAACAAGTGGGAAAAGCCACCATTACATGCTTTGGAACACTGCACGAGAAGGAAGCAAACACAGGCTGGTGAAGCCCTGAAAATGTGGGTCAAGTTAACCTAGGGTTTTAGACACCTAGGGTTTTGGTATCTACAGTTTTGGACACCTAGGTTTCAGCCTAAGGATGTCGGTGAGATATTGTAATGTATAAATAGAGGTCTAAAGGACCTGGGATGGGTTTGTTTTATGATCATTGTTGTTATCTTTGGCATTATGTGATCAAGCGTGTAGTAGTGTGTGAGAAAGAAGTGTTGAGTATGAGAGCCTTCTGGTATTATAAGATCTTTAGCTGGGTGCAAAGATCAACCCTGCAGCTGGGTGCGCAGGGAGGGGAGAGAAAGAAAGGAGAAGAAAGAATATCTTCTATATAAGAGCGCAGACAATAATTGTATGCTTCATCCTAATATATTATAAAGCACAGTTCTGTGAACGTAGCCCTAGAGAGAGGGTGAACCATGTACATTTTGTGTTGTGTGTGATTGGTATTTTATCTCCGTCATTGATATACTGTGATTGCATTGTTTTTTTAGATATGATAAGTAGATGTGAAAAATAGATATAAGATGATAAGTGATATATGAATGATGTGTTGTTCTTGTGTTAAATCCACTTGATCTTCCCTTTGGTTGTAGACATCTATGTCTTGCAACCCCCTCATAACTACTTCAGGTGAGACTACATATGCTTCACAGGTGTTGCTAAAAGGGCTAGTATTTAGGTCTTTTTGGTGCGCTCTTGGAGCTAAACCCTGGGTCTGCCCCTGTGCCAACACCATCCATCACCTAGAAAAATTTAACAACCACCCATATCAATAAAAAACATGTGGTATTTTAGGTTATAATGACCAATTCGCAAGCACACATTTTCAAAATGACCCCCACATTTCATGGAACAACCATTGGGAATCATGATTTGAAAGATATTGATTCCATGGATATAACACATGGTCTCTTGAGAAATTCAGCGATGAAAAAAATTATGGGCGCTTCCATTATTGACTATGATAATCACTTTTCTATTCTTCATATAGCTAATCAGTTTTTTGGGAGCTAAGATACCAGTGAGATCATTCAAAGAGATAAGTGGTTCAACTTATGGTGGATCAGAGGGTGGGACAGGATCATTGTCTTGGGGAATCACTTCATAAGGGGAAACATCACCATCCTCTTAAAAAACGTCCTTAAAAATGGCCATAAAATCTTGTTCTCCTTACATTTATTCCCCAGAAAAAAACATTTCATCACAGTTATAGAAAAGACCCTTAAGTTAGGGTTCATCCATTTTTCCCCAGGTTAATTTTTGGATCTTAAGAGGAGTGGAAGGAGGGATTATATTGGTGTGATAGGAATGGGGAATAAAGGATGGCTTACTAATTTGGGAAGAAACTACCTATTATGATTCTTTGGAACATTGAGTAGCCTCAAGCCAGGTCTGGGGGCAAGCCATTAGGTCGATGTCATCGTTAATGCCAATAATAAAGCATTCATGAAAGAAGGTGTTAGACATGCCTCCAGTTCATAAAGCCAATTGCTCAAAAGTAGTGATGCATTATTCCATTGTACCATATTGTTTAATCTTAGTCAAACAAACCAAATGATATATTTCCATGTCAAAAAATTCGTAATGGTCTACATCAAATTGGGTCCAAGAAAGATACCCTTTGTGTGAATTGTTACACCATTTCCACCATTACCATCATTTGGGATCCAAAATAATGTTCCATTTGAGTGACGTAGCGTGTGGGGTCCAAGCCATAAAATGTATTCACCTCAACTTTGGGAAGATGAAATTAATGGGTAAGGGGGTTAAAATGAAAGTACATGGAATGGGATGAGTGAGGTCCCTCTTGGTGTGAAGGTTGTGTATAGGAGATACTACCTTAGGATTGATTAAGAATTACCTTCAATTTGTCCACAACACCAAAGAGGGTGTCCGGTTGGGTGAGTCGGGAGTTTATGGTGTCCAGTTGGATGATTCAGGAATTTTGTGACATCCCCAAAAATAAATTATTTTTGAAATTTGAAAATTGTTAGAGAATTATTTCCATTTTTGGTAAATTTGAATTTGATTTTTTTTTCCATTTATGGCAATTCCGAATTTCAAATTTGATAAATTGTAATTAATTATTATGACTATTGGGAAGAGACCTGATTTGACCCAACTAGCTATTTGATTATGACACTTGTGTGAAAACAGAATATTGTTTTATTTATTGTAAGAGGACAAATGGAACAACCATGTTAAATTCAGCTGACCATGACTCCATGAGTGGGGAACATGTTGGAACTGCCCCTGGGTTGATTTTTACAAGTGGAAAATCATGGATTTGTCCATTGGAAGCCCCTGAAAATCAGGGATTTAGAAAGCTACAAAAATTCCCCAAGGGAGGGAAAAAATACCTAGGCAAAAATATTGTTTGCACAAATAACATATGTGAGGAGGCATGATGCTGCCTAGTATGCAAAAATAAAAGAATCTATTACTTGTTGTTATGAACACTACTTGTTGAGTGTGAGTCAAGGAGCATAGTGCTGAAGTTGAACGACATTGTTGGGGAGGAGTTCCAGGTTATCCCTCATGGATTCATGGTCAGGGGGTGGATTGGGCAAGTGATTTGGCTGCCCTGTCCTACGGTTGGGAGGAACGTGGTTGTTCCCTTTGTCTTCCCATGAACTGGTTGAGATATGTATTCTATTCCTTCTTTGTTTGGAATGATTAAATTGATTCATTGAAATGTATCTGTCATTTAGGTTTGGAATAATATTATGGATGAATTATGTTCTCTCTTGTGAAGTATAAAACTGAACGAGTATCACAAGATTTAATTATGAGTAAATTTTTGACTTAAATACATAATGAATAATGTAGTTTCCTTTTTATTCTATGAAAGAGTACGTATGGAAAATTATAGAATTTATTCTATAGACTAAATTACTATTGTAAATGTATACTTATACCGGAACTAGTATGGAGCACTAATTATTCCATATATGTGTACTTGTGTATATTGATCATATATATATGAGTATGTCTAATTGCATAGTCGACAATCAGCGTAGACATTTTAGAGGAGAATTCAGATACAAGGTTGATAACAAAAATTATATATGTATGTACAGATCTGTCTTATATTCTATAAGTATTAAATCATTCCAACATGCATTCAACTACAATAATAGGAACATTTACGAAATGATATGAACTATATGGAAACAGTTTGATTATACATATCCCCTTCCTTCTTGACAAGCACTACCGTAGGTTGCATAGGAAGGCATTGTAACATTATAAAATACTGCGTACATTTCAAGAATTGGAGGTGAAAAGACCTAACAGTGATATAGAACCCCACAGTAAAACCAAAGAATGGCCTAAACATATATATATATGATTACATATGTATAAAAAAATAGTTTAGATATAATTAACAGAGTCAGGAACTCTCTATCTACCTTATATACTAATTGACTCAGGCCTGAATAATTACCTAATGGGTAAATCCAGTCAATCCCTTTATGACTAGAGATAACATAGCTTCAGACAATTCATATATACATAAGTAAAGTAAATTAAGAACATATTTGAATACATCTCGGAATAAAACAAGCAGTTGGTCTAACTATTACAAGCCCAGGCTGAAATGCTACTACTGGAAACGCAAAAGGTTACACACCCCGTACTCTTATTCTACCGAGGGCCTACGAGGATAAAGATTTAAAGTAGAGTTACAAGAACGAAAGAATAATCATCATATTACTCATAATATCATTTAAATTCCAATATAACAAGGGGATTTAAATTCATAGTTCCATTCCAAAGTGTCGAGTTAAGGGCTAGTAAGAAATCCGACTAAGCCTTGCATCCAAACCTTTAGTTTTATAGTTGGCCCTCTTATTGCAATATGAAAACAATTTTACAGAGATAATAACCAACGTAAAAAAGATAATCTCTACCACAGAGAGTTAACCCTTCCTTCTACCCTGAAATCCCTAAGTTCCTTGAGCTTAGCAGAATGAAACTCGAATACCTCTTACGCAGATGACAAAAAAATTTCTTCATATCTTCGCGTGACCGAAAAACTTGCATGTGTTTTGATAAAACCATTATAACTTGACCCACAGAGATAGGAAGATTTAAGATATTAATAAAAAGGAAAAGCCGAAGTAATACTTATCTGTAGTTAGAGGGATTTGACATCCTTCATTGTTGCAACGAACCGCATGCCCTCCAGACTGAGAGGGAAAGAGGGTCCCAAAACTCCCTAATGGGTATTCTCACAAAAACAGAGGAGCCCACCATTCGCAATAAGATCCAATAAATAATCAAGGAAAAGTCTATAGAGAGTGATTATGAATGTTGAACACATAAATGAGTCACATGACAAGTAAGAACCAATATTTGATTCCAAAAATGTAAAGATGGGATGATTCGGGCCAATAAACAATATTGCTAAATCTATTTCGACCCTGTGGTTTAGTTTATTTATGGGAGGGAATACAAAGACAACATAGTGTCGAAAGTTCTAGTGGCGCATACCCTTTCGAAATGAATTTAGATTTATAAGAGGATGAGGAAGAACAACATAAACCCAATCACCCTTAGTATATTTCGCAGGGTACAAGTTTTGTTTTAAGAATTAGTCTGACTATCAATTTTTTTATGGGTGGCTTCCAAACAAGAAATTTACAGTCCGGTGAATTCGTTGAATAGTCGGGGAAACCGAGGACCCGAGAATAAAATTTCTTACCAGACACCCAACCAGGATAGGAAACGACATTCAAGGCTTGCTAGAGTGATTCACGTATTGGGAAATAAGCATAGCAGTTAGGCACATACAAAAAATCCTAACATAATAAACTCCAGAGCCATAGTTCTTATGAGGCATAGTTTATGCTAGAGAGAAACCCATTACTTGAACTAGTGAATAAAAAAGGTGAATAAAGAATGACCTATGAACGAAAATCTACCTACACGAATTCGTGGATAGGGATTATAAAGAACAATAAGTCGGAAGGACCTTGCAGAGTGTTTGAATAAAATATTACAACAATAGAATTAGCCACTTACCGATAGGAGGAGAAGTCCTAGGAGGTGCTCCTTGCCACTATTATCCTCATGCTGAGAGAGGTCCAGAAAACAAAAGGAAAATGCAAGGTCGATTTTGGAACATGCTTTCTCAAAAGTGACAACAAACAACTACTGTTACCCTAAAAAACTAAACCCTACGATTATTGAATGCGAGGAGTACAACAGAGAACGTGCCATGTGATATAAGTGACTTGGTGTGCTTGGGTTGGATGAGGATACAGGGTCAACTCTCATCCCTCATCCACCTCCATTAATGGCCAGTCAGATATTAACTTCCGACTGTCAACCTCCTGTCATTTTTAATTTATTTTACGAGGACAAGGGTAGGCCTCCTCGAAACCTATGTTCTATAAAATATCAACCTTTAATTACTGCTACTCTGGTTGGTACCAATAGCTATACTTTGCCTAAACCTAGTAAGCTTTAACCAACTGTTGTCTTTGTTGAAACAGATCTTAAATTTTTATCCTTAAGGCCTAGATTCTTTCTTTTTCGGGTTTCGACTTTTCATAAAACAAGAGTTTCGTATCATTTCTAAATACACGATACATTTTTCTTAATTTTTTAAAATTTTTCAGATAATGAACGGAAAAAAGGTTTACAAAAAATATAAGACTTCCGATGCTTTTTATTTGAAATTTTTTTAAAACATGTTAAAATTTAAATTAACGTTTTTAAAATTAAACTTAAAAGAATTTTTGGGATTCGGGGTTTCCTACAAAAAAATTTTTGATACAAATCAAATCGTTAAATCCCGATCCCCGATTTCCCGAAATGTTGGAATCTTAATTTAAACATGAATTAATTTAGTCTCTTATAAGAAAGATTAAGGGTTAAAATAATTATGTCGCGATTTCGGGATTCGCGGTTCAGCGAGAGCACGTCTCCTGTCATCATGTTTCCCGAAATCCTGAATTACGAAACCCTGATCCACATGTCATGTTAAATTAAACTAATTTTGTTTTGGCCTCAATCGTGATTATTTAGTTAATTAAGATAAGTTAAGTTCTGTTTAAAAAAACAAGTCGTCGCGATTTCAGAGATCGGATTTTATTGATAACATACTTCTCAGCAAAACGATTTCTGAAATCCTGAAAACATCTAATCTCAATTAATCAATGTGCTAAAAGTGTTTAAATCTTAAATAAAACATCGCAATTTCGCATTTTCGGAAATCGTTTTTCATCGACGACATACCTCTCGACATCAGGTTTTTCGAAAACCCGAAAAATGAAGTTTTCAGCTTTAAACTATGATCAACATTAATTAACCTTTTCTCAAAAAACAAGATTAATGGTAATCATTCTTAGGTGTTCATTCATGTTTCACTTACAAATTAAGTAGGTTTCTCATTTTCTTCAAAACCTGAAGGTGCCTAAATATGGACATTAAAAGCGTATCTCGGTAAAATATCTTCCGCATTAAGAGATTTAAATTTGTGACAGCTGTACAAATCTGGTCATTTTTTAAATTTATTCAAAATAAACATTTGAATGTCTGTGTTTTCATTTTAAGCTGAGCTTGTTCATCCATTTTCTGTGACAGGTTTTCAATTAAACGTAGAGGTCATGGCACCCAAAAAGGCATTGAAGAAGAATGAATATGCACAGGAAGGAGATATTATCTCCGACTCCACTCCACATGCTATAGATTCTATTAAATCTTGGACTCAAATATCTGAGTTACTGGACTACGAGTTTGAGAATGCTCATCCTGATTCTGAAAATCATTTTCGGGACATAGCTGAGTTAGAGCTTCATAAGATCATTGCGCGCCCGAGGCTTGTGGCATACACTGATATGATCAGCTGGGCTATGGATAAGGTCAATATCCCAACAAGGATTATTGTAAACGATCAAGGAGCTATCGTCAACTCATTTAGACCAGAGCACCTTAAAGTAATGTATAAACTCTACCAAATCCTAAACATACTTTTAATGCTAAATTTTTAGCAGAGATTCAGAGAAAAGAATGTATTGAGGCATACCAGACATATCCCGATATGATTAGAGGATGGGTGAGGTCTGAAGAAAAGTTTAGGGCTGATTCTCATGGGATTTATGTTGCAGCCTCTTTAAATGAATACATGGTTTATGTAGCCATTATGTTATGTAGACTTTTTTGGAGAAAAGATCCCTATCATTTTCATGCAGACTGGGTGCCCTTTTTAGAGGAAGCTTCAGAAGGAAATGGTTTTAACTGGCATAAGATTTTGTCAGATAACCTAACACAAGAAATTTTAAACTACAAAGCAGCCAAGTCAAAGGGACAACCAACATATTTTTATATGCCTGCATACATTATGGATGCAATCTGTTTTGTGACACCCTTTCCATTAATGAATTAGAGATGGAGCATTTCCTGTCCAAAACCCATTCATAAATATCACTTGGACCTTTGGGACGAAAATGCTAAAGATGCATTTTACGAGGTTTGCCATTTTATTATTATTCCTATGCATAGAATGTTTTTTGGATGCGAACCCCCTCGCATTTCTGATGCAATCAAAGAAAATCTTAAAGCAGTTTCCGACTTGTTTATTGAGGAAAATTTTTCCTACATTAGGGTTTATGGCTGTTCCATTCCCCCTCATGTACTCCCTAAATTCCTACTAGACAGATTGGTGTGCAAGGAGGTAGCTTATCAGATAATAAAGGGCAGTTTTGGATTAGAATTAAAATCAGTTCAGAAGAAATCATGGCCATCTTTCCCTGTTCATATTGGGAAATTTTCTGTATCAAATTTAGGCCATTCTAAGGTAGAGGTTGAGTCATTAGAAGAAGTGAAATTAGTAGATATTGAGCACAGAAAATATGACCCCTACCAAGTAATAAGTAGGGATTTCATACATTGTAATCTAAAGGCGTATGAACATGAAGTATCTATTTATGATGATATATTTAAAGATATTAAATCCTATGAAGAAGTATTGAACAAAGTCCATGCCTTGTCACCTGAATCACAGACTAGATTCACATCTTTTCAGAGCCATAGGAGAAGTTTCCTACCTAAGAGTTTGTAGGGTGAAGTTTCGACCCCACCGCCAGAACAGGAAGGGCCCCCTCCAGGGTTTGAAACTAATACACAGGATAAAGAAAATACCAAAGGTGAGTTGAAGAATATTGAGATACCTTCCAAAAACAAAGAGGGTTCTCAAACAAAAGAATCAGGAACAGAGAAGAGAAAAGAGATGGAAACAATTCCACAAATCATGAAAAATATTCCAGAAAAGATAGGAGGAACAACATCAACAGAGCTCGGTAGTCCTATTACATCTTTAACTCCATTGCAGTCAAATTTTGGAACCCCCCATGAAGGAGATTTTTATGTCAGTGGTCTAGAGCCAATTTCAAGAGATGAAATCCCCCCATCAAATTATTTTTTCAGTAAAAAGCGAAGAGAAATCTTGAAATAGGAAATTCATCCAAGAGGAGAAGGGATGATTAAAAAGCATAGGGTTATTATAGATGGAAAGAAACTCAAAGATGGAGAATTCGCTACAGAGTTAGCAGGTACAATGGGTGCTATAGCATCAACAAATATGTATTCTGTTATGAATTTAACAACTATGCTCGAACAGAAGGACCAAACAATAATTCAGTTGCAAGACAAATTAAAAGAAAATGAGAGAAATATTAGTTGGGGAATACAAAAGGGTCTAGAACAAGCTAGACTAAAGGATATGCAAGAAATCCAAAAAGTGAATAAAGACTTGGAGGAGGAAAAACACATAATACAGGTCACACAGGAATAGGTCCAAAAGTTGGGAGAAGAAAACAAACATTTACAAGATAAAATTATTTCTATTACTAATCAGGTAGTAGAACTTGAAAATTTCACGACACAAGCATTGGAGATATATTTGAGAATAGAGGAAGAATAACAGAAAGTGTTCTTGAATCTGGAAGTAGTCTAGAATTATTTTCAAGAAACAAATAAGTCTTTGGAGAATGTTTTCCAGAAGGAAAGGAAGTTCGTCAACGCAAGCTTAAAATCTTTTTTAAATGTTTTTATCATTAGAAATTAGAAAGAAATTGTAAATGAATAATAAATTTGAAGTTATCTACATTTTTTATTTCTAGTTCAGATTGGTTTGGATATCAAATTATTTACAGTTTTTCCTCGGAAATTGCTATTAGTAATTTTAAGACCTGTAAATCTTTTGTAACTTAATACTTAACTTTCGTTAGAAATCTCATTTTCTTTCATTATCATCTATCAAAATATGAGTTTCTTTCTTGATTAAAGCCTCATATTTTTCTGTAGTGTTTATTTGTTATTTTATGATTCTCAAAATTTTTACAAATCCAGGAAATGACCTCGAATGTATTTATGTTAGTGTTTTGAATTTTAAAATTGTTTTTTCATATTCTCATCTCTGGAAAGTTTGAAGTAATGTTTGATTAAAATCCTTTCACAAATCAATAAAGTCTTACCCTCCATGACTGTTCCAAGTAGCAGACAACCCAACATTGAACCAGGCCTTCAAGATCAAACCAATATTGCCTTGAATTTATTTAATACCATTTTACAAACAACAACTAACCGGGTTGAGTTAGAATGTTCATGGGCTTCTATTGAGAGAGACATTAGCATCTAAGAACAATAGGAAGCAAGACAGAGACAGTTGAGAAACTGATTCTGCTTCAACCTTCCTTTTGAATTCTTATTCTTAAATTATTCCTTTAAACATTTATGGATTCCTTGAAAGTATACTTTATAGATTTAAAGTATAAACTTAGGAACAACATCTTTTTTGCGTTGTTGCTGGGGAATGAAGAAATGAATCTTCTCCCTGGGAAGAACGACATTGGCATTTTCTGTTTTTGATAGTGAACAAGGACAAAAAACCTTCTAAGGCTTAATATTTTTCACTTGGCGACTCCACAATAACTAAATTGGCTATTAGCCGAAAGAACACCAGAAAAAACATGGATAGCAAGCAGACCTCGCCAGTCTCCGATCCGGAAAAAATTTTAAAATCACGTAAATCTCTTAAACAAGTCAGACTTTACGCAATCAAACACTTCGAAAAATCTTGAAAGATCACTTTCACTTCCCCTCTCATTCGATACTTTCTCATTTCCTGAAGTTTCTTCCCCAGATTTCCGAGAATCTTCTCCTCACAAGGAAGTGTTGGAGCTGGGGGTGGTGCCCCTGGAGGTGGTCAAGTACCGCTTCCTGGGATCTTCGCTAAAGTAGCTACTAGATATGCTCCAATTGTTCTTCCCCTTCCTCTTCATGATCTCCCCGAGAATTAATTGAAAAGCCTTCCGAAATTTACAAGGGAAGGTGATCTAACTACCCAGGAACATATAAACTTTTTTGATCAATTTGCTGACATACTCGGAATAGAACATGAAGATGCTTATTCCAGACTCCTCGTTCAAACTTTCGAGGGATAGGTGAGGACCTGGTTCCGATCCTTAGCAGCTAGATCTTTAAGATCTTATGAAGAACTTGAAAGTGCATTTATTAGACAATGGGGAGAGAGGAAGGATCACCTCTACTACTGGACTGAATTTGGAGCCCTTAGAAAGAAAAATTCTGAATCAGTTCTAGAATTCACACAAAGGTTCAATAAATTGTACAATAAAATTCCAGTTGAGGTTAAACCTTCACAACCTGCAGCAAAAGTGACTTTAGCTGGCACTTTTGATCCCGACTTTGCCTTATTATTGAGAGAAAGGAGATCAACAGATCTCACAAAAATGCAGGATGATGCGCTTGAGATTGAATCAAACATGATGGCATCAGGGAAACTAAAAGCAAAGACTGAAACTGGAAACAAAGAAAATAGGAAATGTAAAGAACAAGGTGGATCTTCAGGATCGGGAAAATCCTCAGGAGATAGAATAGAAGAGATGGCTAGGGTCATTCGAGAACTTTCAAACAAGATCTCAAATTAATTTCCCCAGAAAAGATTTTCGGAGAAATTCTGATCCTCAGGGACCACAGAAAATAATTAAAAATGAAGATCAAAAAATTCCAACACCCTTTAAAAGTGAAAACTACATTGGAGAGGAAGATTTAGGAGATTTTGAAGAAATCGATGAAGATATTAGTAACCTTGGTGACAATAATAAATCACCTTATTTATCGAGACAAGATTATGAAGCATATTTAAGTAAAGAATGTACATCAGAAGAACATGTTAGCAATAATATGACTGATGATTTCACATATCAATATATTGCAGATGATATTATAGATGAACTATAGGGAAAATATAATTTAAGACCAAGAAATAAAAGTCTCCCAAATGTTCCGACAAAAAAGAGTTTGCCAAGAAGTGAAACCGACGAGGCAACTCCAAAAGTTGTTGATAAACAGTCTGCGAAAAGAAACATAGCTGATATGCAACTTGTCCAGTCAGAACCAATAGGAACACTCCCTGTGAAGACACAAGCTCCTATAAATGAAATTAAGTTCACATCTCAACAAAAAACTGAAAAGAAAGGTATCGAAGCCCCGAACATCGAAAATGACAAGGCTCTAGGAAATTTTAATTTGGAAAACGAAATAAATAAAATCAAAATTCCTATTCCCCTTGTTGAATTAGCTAAAAATCCCATATACAGAAAACAAATTGCCAAGATGATTAATTTTTCTGAAGACAAAAGCCAGGCTGATGTCATCAACTTAGAAGATGACAAACCAAACATAGTCTTCGGTCCACACTTCGAAGATGCAAAAGACACCGTGGATCCCTTTTATATTGCGTTAACCCTATTTGACCACCTTCTCCATAACTGTATGTTTGATTCCAGATCTTCCCACAATGTTATGCCAAAGGCAATTATGGAAAAACTTGGTCTTGAAATCACAAGGCCCTATGTTGACTTATATTCTTTCGATTCGAGGAAAGTAAAATGCATATGTATGATTAAATACCTAGTGGTAGGTTTGGCTCAAATACCTCCTAAAAGTATTCTCATGGATGTAGTGGTCACTGACATTCCCCCAAAGTATGGTATGCTATCATCTAGATCATGGGGCGCCAAGCTTGGAGGATCTCTCCAACTGGATATGACATATGCTACAATTCCATTTTTCGGAGGCCAATATACTCATCTTTACAGAGAGACTAGGTTGGAATTTACTGTAGGTGACCCAAACAACCCCAACAATCATCCAGTTTATATTTCCGACCAAGATTTAGGAAATTGTATATTATCTATTGATGACGATTTTGAAGTAGATGTAGACGATATTTGTAGAGGAAATGGTGCTTCGTCTTTCCTTGGAGCCGAGGCAGGAGCACTTCTTGTGGCTCCCGATGATCAATTTTTTATTCGTTTTTCATATAGGCTTCAGTGGAATGTGGATTGTACAAACAATGTATGCGATTATGAAGCTTTAGTGCTAGGATTAGAAGTTGCTAGAAGGATGAAAATTAAGAAACTCAAAGTCTTTGGTGATGCCGAGTTAATTATAAAACAGGTGAATCGGCAGTATCAGGATAAGCATCCTAGATTACGTTCCTATAGGAATTGTGTCTGGGATTTAATCAAGAACTTCTTCTCATATGTTAATTTTCATTTCGTCCCAAGATCTAAGAATCAACAGGATGATGCTTTAGCCAAAGATGCATCAACTTTCACACCCGTGACTGCTTTTAAATTAAAATATCATATACAAATGATACATTTCCCTTCGATACCAAATAACATACAACATTGGCAGGTTTTTGAAGACAATGAGTAGCTTCGAAAGTTTCTAGAATCATTAGACGAATTTGCAGAAACGCATACCAATCAATAAAATCAAAATGATCCTATTTGGATCATGTAAGAGGGGGAGGATTCTGCTCTATAGC